>JARHVA010001502.1:1690000-1742500 GCA_037957365.1 Torreya grandis
GATAAAACTAAGGTTTCCTAACATGAATCTCTTTTAATTTTATTTCTTTAGTTTAATAAGACAAACTAGCATTCTTCTAAGGTCAAAAATATGCAACATAAAACAATATTAAACTTAGGTTACTAGATACTAAAGATAGGGACACCACCTATGGTTATCAAGGTAAATGATGATACTAAAGTATTAAACTATCTACACTCTTAAGGAGTGAAAAAAGAAAATAAGTTTACATTATTAAATTTCATCTTAAGGGAAAGAACATCATTGCATAATAATCATAATAGAAGGGTCAATAATGTTCTTAATTTAGATTAATCATATTAGTTTTCTTTAAATTTTATATAATTAATCCAACAAAGTAATATTAATCTAATGTGAGAAATAATGATGAGTAAACCCTAATGTCTATTCCTCAAAGGTAGGGTCAAATTCATTTCTCCACTTAAACTTGTGAAGAGTCACCTCCATGATACATCATTACTGAGAGAGGTTTGATGATATAATCTAATAAGGAAAGAAAATAACAAAATAAAAACAACCTTTTATAAGATATATACATAAAACCCAAAATATAAATTTTTACTCTAAAAAAATATTCACATAAGACACCTCTACATCTTAAGGATGATGTGATAACACAAAAACATTATCTCAAAAGAGTAAAAAAGGGTGTAAAAAAATGATAAATGATCCTATGTCAATTTTTAATAACTAATTAAGAATCCTTAACAATGTCCAACCTCATACTACTTGGATTAGCTCCAAATATAATGAGTGTCTTGATCAATGACTAAGACCTACTAGGATAAATGCATGTTCTAAAGTTCTCTCAAATAGTGAAGTAGCTTGGATTTCCACAAAGATAAAAATTATGGTCACCTATTTATTCATATTTACATTTTATAAGTTTATAAACCATGATAGTATTCTTAGTGCATAAATAATACATATTAGGGTTAGTAACTAGAATATGTGCTATAGAAAATAACCTAAATATTGGTAGTTAGTTCCTACACTAACTTACCAAGATGCATGCATATAATTTATAACCACCTTAATATATAGAAATAGGGATAGATATATTTCACATATTACTAAAAAAATTATTAGTTATATTGTATATGAATCCAACCTTTACCCCTCAACCTTAAAACTATCTCTTGCATAATTACTCTTGTGGATAACATAGCAGCACTTATAATCCAATGTGCATATAAATGTTGTAATATTAATTTAGATAATATGAATACAATGAAAAACCATTGACATTCCAAACAAATATCCTCCCTAGCCTAAAAAAACTACCTCATATTGGATCTAAAGGAGAGGAAAACAAATTCAAACTATATGAAGAACAAGAAAAAAATTATTATACCCAAAATTATCTATGAATACCTCCTTATTTGATGTTGTATATTCCTCAAATGATTGAAGGATGATTGATTGATGTAGAATATTGGTTTCTCTTGTTTATCCCAAGATTTGGATAAAATTTAGGCTATATATTACTTGATATTTTAGATAAGGTGATAGTAAAATTTTATACCAAGATTAAAAAATTCAATAGATTCCTAAAAAATTGAATATTAGCTTGCATGGAGATGTAAATTCCAAATTTATATAGGGTGATGTATGAAATGGAGGATTAGGATTTATTCATATGAGATGGAAATCAATGGCTAGGAATGGATGCTAAAATTAGGTGGTTAGATTATGGAATTAAAAATTCCATGGAGGATTCTAGAGAAGGTAGTGAGGGGATCAAGTAAGATTAGAGGATTATAGAAATGTGTTAGGGGAAAAATATGGAGTTTAGGCTAATAAATAAAGATTATATTTAAATTAGTGATGTGGTTTGTAGTATTGTTAGTGGGGTTAGGTGAGGGTATGTGGAGAGGAATTTTATATTCCTTAATAACTATGGAAGCTTAATTAATGTTTAAATAATATGATAAGAGGATGATAATGGAGAGATTAATTTATGCTAGGGGTAATCTAAGAAGATTAAGGTTGAACTAGTGGATTAAAATTATAAGGGGATATAAATGATATATTATGATAATGGTATAAAATAAATTAAGAAGAAAAAATAGTATATAATGAGGATGGAATTAGTAGTAAGTGATGAAGTGGTGAAATTTAGATGTATAAATTTTCACCCTCTTTGAAAATACATTATAACTAAAAGAAGTAATGTAATTTTAGAGAAGTGAAAGGATGTGTAGGTTAGTAAATTATAATGGGTGATTGCCCCTCAAGGAGTCATGTGGGTAGGAATGATACAAATGGCCACTCAAAGTTAAATTATGGATGGGATGCATGGATAGAAGAAAGAGGGGTTGGGATGGATGTAATAGATATAATAGATGTTTTTATATGATTTGAAGTGATGGATGTGGTGGATGAGAGATAATATTTGTAATTGATTAACTACTTGATTAAGATTTGGATTGATGATGTCTATAGTAAAGACATATATGAGGGATAAATAAGGATAAAGTTATAACCCTAGACATAACCCAGTTAATGAATTATAAAAGGGGGAAACTAAAAGATTTATAAGTATCCCAAGAAAGGACACATGTCAAAGAGAGTTGGGAGGTTGAATTGGATGATAGATTGAATGATTGGGAATGATTGATGGATGGATTGAGAATGACATATCCCAAAGTAATTAGTTGTACACTTAATTTTCCCTAACAAATGATGTTTGTGTATGAGTGAGATGATAAATTTATGGTCATATATCTACCTCAATCAAGAGAGGGATCCATGAGATTTGGATGATAGATGAAGATGCGAGATTTGGATGTATGTTAGTGTCAAAACCACTTAGACCTAATATTTTTATTATTTTTATTAATTGAGCATGATTATAATGTATTATTAACTATTATATCTCAAATTTTCACCCTTGAGAGGATGATTCAAGTCCTCTAAATTTTACTATACAATGGGATTAGTCTTAGGTTGTGGATGACCTTTAGGTAGACTAAACTCTATATTATAAGGCTAGCTCCCCTTGATATACCAATTAAGATCTCAATTTTACACTACTTAATTGAAAAGTAAAAAGGAAATAAAAGATATGAAATAAACATATCTAATGAGGTGATACACCAAATCAAACATCCTCCACTTGACTATCATGCACTAAGAACAAAATTAGGCCTAAATCTGATTACACTTCTCAAAACAAGGACCTTCAAACATGAATGTTTTAACATAGAGGTCATAGCTAATGCATTAAATTATAGGATTTGTCAATAGGTCTAAGTAAGGCACTAATGACATAAATCCACTTTAAAAAAATACATAACCACATCAAACTCACCATGTGACCTGAAAGAAGACAATCCATTTGCAAATAGGTAGGAGAGGACAAATGAGAGAGTACAATCACTATTATTAACATTCATCAATAATAAAATAAATCAAATAGTTCCAAGAATGTGAGGAGGTAATAATAATCTTCATTAATTATTTCAATAAATAGTAAAAGTGTTTAGTTGAGTAGGGCTTTGACATACTCAGCTAAAGGATCCATATAAAGCCAAACAAGGCTACATTATAGATAATAAGAGTAGAAGAGAGAGAGGGGGTGTAGAAAAGAGAAATGAAAAGTGTCAAGAAAGAGTTAAAATAAATAAATATTTTTAAGAATATTTTAATAATATATTCAAGGACATGTGTTGCTTCCTTGATGATGTTTATTCTCCCAAATGGTGTAGGGGTTTCTCTATTTACTTGACACCTTTGTATTCTTCTTCAAACTTCCCTTCTCTTGGATTGCAAAGTGAAAATTGGAATTCCTTGGTCACAAATTCATATTGAGTTACCGTATTCCATTTTTATTGACACATTTCATCTATTTTATGAATCTTATATACTAATGTTATAATGATAATCATCTCTTCTTAGGTGTCTTTAAGCCCATTAGTCTTGCAATGCCTTTCCTTGATTGAAAGCCTCAAATATTGGTTTAATATTCATGGATGAAACCTATATAAATTGGATACATATATTCATATTATCCAACTTATATAAACACCTTTGGATGCATCAAAAACTTTACAAGACTTCAATTTGCACCTAAAGCCCATACTTGCCTTCTAATTCCTTATATCCCTCAAAACAAACAAAGTTCCTTGTGTAGAATAATCTAAAGATGATCCTAAAAAATAATAATATTTTTGAGTACCAAATATTATATTACATATATATACAAAATTTTATGATCAGGCATTAAGTGTAAATACACTTACTCCACTTGTTTCTCTTTCTAATTAGCCCTTAATTAGGTCTATAGGCCTAGAAATTGAGATTTAGATTTAAAAAATTCCCACACATGTGAAAATACAAATAAATTTTTGATTAACTTTACATACCCTTTTACCATGCTTCATGTCAAATTTGGGGTTATAAAACCTTGTATGGATGGGTGGACCAAGGAATAGCCAAAACCCTAGCTTAGGTGCTTGTTTAGGCTTGAGAGGTAATTGAAGTGGTTTCAAGGAGTTTTTAGGTTTCAAAGCTTGATTATGGTCTAATAAATCCTGTACCATTTTATTAAAACTCAATTTACTAAAGAGAAGCTCTCCAAGAGTGGTCTATATGTCTGCATATAAGCTTCTTAGACAACAAAGTAGTGCATTTCTCCCTTTTAGCCCAAGTTGGTGGATTGAATGCCTCATATACCCTCTTTGGAGACCTAAAAAAGTATTTAGAATACTATTAAACCTATTACCATTCTTAAAAATACTTTTTACTTTATTTGAAGACCATTCCTTACCCCTACATACTTGTAAATAGGCTTACATCCATATTTCAAGGCTAAATCTGTATGGTTTTGATCTTACATGTGCCAACCAAGGGTTTTAAAATATTATAATGATATGTATTATGGTTAATTAGGTCATTTAAATATTAATTAAATCTATTTTAGGCACTTATAATACCAAACTCTCTTATCAAGTCACTAGAAAGCTTCTTGGTAGCTTATGAGCACTTTGCAATCTTAGTAATGGTTCATAAAGACCAGTGCTTATTTATATATCTTGATGACACAAGGTGGAATTGTGGAGAAAAATAAAACACATAAAAAACACAATTTATTACCATTAAAAACCTCCTCTATGTTTGAAGCAAAATTATGCTCTCTCGAGCTCTTCACAAGGCTAAGATAGGGTTTGGAGTGGTTTCAGATCTTACTAATTGTTCATAAAGATGTGAGGTTGGATTATTGAACAAATTTCAAGGGTTTTAAATAATATACCCCCTTCACCATATACAATGTTAATTTTTCATCATGCAACTCCTTCAAAGAGATATCAGTGTACAAAGATGACCTCTTGGGCTAATATACTGTATGAGAGGCCGAGAAGTTGATTTTTAGTCCAAAATGTTTTCAAATTGAATTATAATGGTTTTAAATGTTTTATAAAGATCTAAAAAACCTCTTATAATATTATCCATCTCTCACTCAAGCATCTTAGTCCTTTATATATCTTAGAACATACACAATCCCCTCATAAGGGTTTATGATCAACCCTATAAAATAGACCCTAATGTATTGTAATAGAAACTTTTATTTAATTTCAAATCATAAAAAATATTTAGAGACAAATTCCATGGATTTTAAACACCTAAAACATCCCATATGCCAACCCAAAACATCAATCTCAATACCACCTTGCATCCTTCCTCTCATTTCTCACACAGGCTTATAGGTGTTGTTAAGATCTATTTCATCTTATTGACTATTATGGCTTAGAATAGGTATATAATGACATAATTTATCCTTCATTTGACCTATGAACATTAAAAAATAGTATTCACATGACTTCCACCCCTCTTCTGACCTTTAAAACTTAACTCCCAAGCTATATTCATTTCATGTGAAAAGGAGACCTACACGTCTGTAGACTTTTAAGTCTAAATTTTCATTGCATGAAGCCTTAAATGATATATATTGATCATCCTGACCCTAATTAAACTCTTCCACTATCCCATAACCTAACTCATTAGTTCATTACCCTCATACCACACTAGCAATGAATATCTATCACATTTTGTTCACTTCATCAACATCAATCATCTTATGAGCTCTTTTTATTATAAATGGGTGTCACTAATGGATTGTGATAATATTAGTGATTTTATATACCTTATAACTCCATATTTACCATTTAAATGTAAACTATGGTATTAAATGATCATGGAGGGTTTTAGGATTGTATAGAGTCTTGATTGAGTTTGGATGCAAAAGGAAATTTTTAGGTGATCCTAGTAGGCAAAGTCCTCATTTTCTCATTATTGAAACATTATAAAGCATAATAAAGTCATATTAAATGCATCATCACCTTTTAATAACCTTTATGTTTCCATCTCACCCTTAACCAACCAACCTTCTTCATAATTTTACACATAGGTATATGTATGGGTCCTTGACTATATTTTAGAATTTAAGGATTCTCTATAGGTCTTTGAAAACTTAAATGGTATTTGGTAGAGTGTTAAGATTTTTTAAATTCTCATATTTACCTTTATAAAATATTTCACACCACTTCAAACCACCACAAGGGTATATTTTCTCTTTTAGTCTCATGATAGGTGTGTTAGTACCTTTAGACCTAGGTTTCATCAATCCTCATTTAATTAATGAATTCATAATTAGATAAATTGTAACTCCATTGTTTCATGACCTATTACATGATCTCATGAACCTCATAATACACTAAAAAATCAACATTTATATCTTTCAATTCACCTCTATGCTTGGAGCCATATACATAATCTTTAGACATGGGTTTTTTATTTTAATGTACACATCCAATAACACACTCCTTGGGGTTAATTTAATGGTTATCTAACCAAGATATATTCATGATGGTATTTGAGAAAAAATTTACACTTTTATTCAAACTATCAACTCATAAGAATACTCCTACAGACCCCAAAACATTGTCTACAACTTTATTGAGGCCGAAACCTAACACAAAAAAAGAGTTTTGCTCACTTTAAATTACCACACATGCCAAAAAATATGGTAAAATGATATGAGTGGATTTTATAAGTCCTTTAAATTCTTTCACAACCTTCCTTAATCACCAATGAGTTCACATTTTCAATGAAAATGCCCAAAATTGAGTCTACAGTGTTTAAATAGGGTTTAAGAGCACCCTAGGATATTAACAATTGTTCATAAATGAGGACTCATAAATATAACATAAATGGCCATGTATTTTAAGGAAATTATGACCCCATACTCTAGGAAAAATTTCAATCACTAAGTCTAATTATATTGTACGAACCAAGCATTTGAATTTGGCCTTTATGAGATTGCTAAGGGAACGATAGAAGAAATAAAGAATTTTTGCATTGAGTGGACTTGTACTTGCATTCCAAACATGTATTTTACCTAGGTAATATGAAGATACACCCTTAAATGCATTTACACCTAAAAATTGACCTTTTTTATCTATACAAGTGGATGGCAAGCCTCTTCTAGGTGTTGAAAATAACTTGTAATTACTTTTCAATGCTTAAAATGATTTATAATGAAATATCTACCAAATTCATGTTAATAAATTCTTCATAAGTCATTTTAAAATAAATATCTATGTGGTTTTAACCCTTTTTAAGTCTTAAAGTGATTTTGACAATTTTACACATGCTAGTGACATATAGAATAATTTGAAAATGACTTAAGACCTTGAACATAATATGAAATCTATTTAGACACTTGTATGGAATAGGGGGTATGACATGACCTTGATACATGATATATGACTTAAAAAGACACCTTAAACCCTTGTAATTAATTAAACCATCCTGAATCATGACATGAAGTGACTGAGATAAGAATATAATCAAAATAAACATTACCTTAAACTTATAAAATTTACCTTAAACTATGATAATCATGCATTACAAAAGGAAATTTTTTATGACCATATCTTATTGTATCAAAAAAATTGGATAACATATTTGGTAACATATTAGGGATGCATGCTTTTTATATTCATTATACAAGTATATTTATCTTTCTATTAGGAAATGGATTCACTTGCACTTAAAATAAAACCTAAAATGGGATCTTGACCAAGAGAAGACAACTAACTTGACCTCTAACACAAACAAAATAAGAACAAAACACAAAGCAAAGGAATTTAGAATTAACAAAACACACTTGTGCCAAGGCACTTAAGGAAAACAAAGCATAGACTAATATGTACAACTAACCTGCATATCTTCTTCCCCCAAGGTTGAATGGAAAGCTTCTTAGATTAGTTGCCTCATGAGATGAGACATATTATGGAACAAACTACCCTTTGACTTTAGCATTTAATGGATCATGATTCTTGATTTCTAACATGATTGATATGCTCTCAATATCTCAATAGCCATAAATTAGACCTTCTTTCTTTATTCCCTTATCCATGGGTTGACTATGTGAGTCAAGGACAAAACCATACTCATCCCAATCTTCGTTGCTTGGCTTAAATAATACCATTCTTGCCTCATTGATAGGTTGATCTTGATTGTCTATGACATATTCATATCTGTAAGATTCTACCTTCTTGGTTTATTACAGACATTCATTTAGGGATCTTTCATTTTTAAAAAGAATGCTTGCCATATCATCAAGGAAATCTTCAAGATCACTTTCTTCTTCGCTAACTAATATATTTTCCTCTTGAAGCATATCTTTCTCTTGTTCATCTTGAAGAGTGTCATAATCATCATATCCACATCATGATCTTGAACTTATTTATGATGGTTTATCATACCTATTTTCTTTCAAAGAGCCTTGAACTCTTCATTAAAAAAATTCTTTTGAGGTGCTAGTTTACCAAGCTCCTCAAACTCATTGAACATCTCCAAGTAGTACTTCCACATGTATTCAATACCTCCTTATACTTGCTCATGGGACTCAATAAATTCATAAAACATGGTTTTATCTTCAAGAGATTTGTCATGCATCTTTTGATCATACTCCTTCTCATTATAACATCATTATCACTCTCTTCATGGGCTATAGTTCTACCATCTAGACTAGAGCAAAACATTTATAACTCTTCCAAAAAGGCAACTTCTTATTTATTACTTGAAATCATAATAATTTCAATACTAAACTTATAATTGTATTGAGGGATGACATGTTGATCAAATGTTTTACATTCTTGAGTAGACTCATGATAAGGTTACAATCTATCTTCTTTAAGACTAGACTGATCTTCCTCCTCCTTCATAAAGAATGGAAGCACATATACCCATTTGAGATCTATCACCTCATTTTTTTATTATTCTATCAAAACTAATTTTTTTTCTTCTTCATAAACCTCAAATCCATACTAACCAAGTTGATCTACTTGATCATTTATGACATCTAGAGAGTTATCCAACTATTTCCAAAAAGTTAGAAACTTTTGCTAATCCTTTAAAAATGATTTATTTTATTCTCCACAAATGGGAGTGCCAATGATGATTTCTTTTTTATGGTCACTAGAATCACTTTCTACAAAACCTTCTTGAGATTCACCTAAAGTTGCAACATCTTACCTTTATAAGACCACATTATCCTTATTTATTGACAAGTTCTTCTCAATTGAATGTCCATCTTCTTCACTCAATGTACTTGATTCTCTGTCATTAAATAAGAGAGTGGGAGGGAAATAAACTTTATTATATTTCTTAAAACATGATATAGTGTCTTTTTAACTTAGTATTTTAGGAGAACTAAGTTGATTAGATGTTTCTTGGATACATACAACTAGAATATTAGATGAAGTACATGAAGAGCTTATAGACTTTATTGACTTGACCTCTAATATTATTCCTTCCTTTTGCTCTTGATATTGAATATGAATAACCTCCTTATAATTTATAAAGACTTTTGGTGTGACTTATACAACCTCTTTTCTCTCTTGACTTTGGATGGGCATAGGAGAAGATTTATTCTCAAGGCTTGGGATGGTATAATTAGGATTCATGGTCCAAGAATGCCTTGAATATGGACTGGTATTGGGATCTTGAGGAAGGGTGAATGGATTTTGGGTAGACGTAGGTTTCTATTGGGGAATACAAGTCTTCTAATTTGGATTATTGGAGCTAGTGGACTAGTTATGAGATTCATTGAGCTTATTTTGATGTTTTATTATATCTTGGAGGAGATTTGGAGAAAAGGAAGGTTTACTTAGGGGAGGAGGAAGAATACAAGGATAAAGGCATTGAATTTGTTTCCTCTCTTCAAGTATCAATATATTTTTAAGACATTATATATGAATGCTGATCTCTATCACATCATATATTGGTAGCTGATGGTTCTCTTTATCAATAACTTCTCACCCATTCTTAAGAGAATGCACAATATTCTTCATCATTTGAGTGTTCTCATTTTGAATAAAAGGATCATATATAAGCAAGAAAATCTCCCTCTCTTTATCAATTTGCCTTGTTTTCATTTGCAAAATTGCAATAGTTTGTTTGAAGTCTAAAAGATCAAGATTAGAAGAAAAATGACTTTGAGAAGGTTGACTAGGGGAACAAGTAGGTTGTCAATAAGGCTGAGTTGGATTGGGAGATGGCACATAAAGTTTTTGATAGCCTTGGTAAGGTTGATATGTTGTTGATGGAGGGCCACTTGGGGAGAAACCATGAACACCATTAACTTTATAATAATAATATGAAGGTGCACAAGAAGAATTTTGATCATATGAGTGATGATACATGCCATTTTTTTGTATTTTAAGGTACTTGGACTGCCTATACCAACTGAGATTCACTTGGAGTCATCATTGTTGCTTGGGTTATTTCCTCAAAAGGATAATGTATTGAAGGATAACACCAAAAATTTCTTCAATTGATGTCAATCTTGTCCCACTAGGCATGCCAAAACTATTATAGCTCAAATTTGTATCCTTAAGAGGGTGATTTAAGCCCTCTCAATTTTTATATATAATGGGATTAGTCTTAGGTTTTGGGTGACCTTTAGGTAGACTAAACCTCTAGATTATAGGGCTATTTCCCCTTGATGTACCAATTAAGGTCTCAATTCTACTCTACTTAATTACAAAAGAAAAGGGAGAGAAAAAGACATGGTAAAAACCTACCTAATGAGGTGATACACCAAATCAAACACCCTCCACTTGACTATCATGCACTAAGAACAAGTATTAGGCTTAAATCTGATTACACTTCTCAAAATAAGGACCTTCAAAAATGAATGTTTCAACATAGAGGTCATAGATAATGAATTAAATAATAGGGTTGCTCAAGATGTCTAATTAAGTCAATAATGACTAAAATTAACTTTCAAAACTTACATAACCACATCAAACTCATCATGTGACCTAAAAGAAGACAATCCATTTACAAATAGGTAGGAGAGGATAAATGAGAGAGAGTACAATCACTAATACTAACATTTATAAATAATCACATAAGTAAACTAGTTGCAAGCATGTGAGGAGGTAAGAATCAACTTCATTAATTATTCAAAGGCATATTACAAGTGTTGAGTTGATCAAGGTTTCGCCATACTTAGGCAAAGGATCCATACAAAGCCAAACAAGGTTGCATTTATAGAGAATGAGAGTAGAAGAGACAGAAGGGGTGTAGAAGAGAGCAATGATAATTGTCAATCAAGAGTTACAATCAATAAAGAGGTTAAAGAATAGTTTAATAGTATATTCAAGGACATTTTTTTCTTCCTAGATGATTTTTTTCTCCCAAATGACATAGGGGTTTCTCTATTTTCTTGACACCATTGTCTTCTTGTTCAAACTACCCTTCTCTTGGCTTAGAAAGTGATAAGTGGCATTACTTGGTCATAAATTAATATTTATTTACCTTTTACCCTTTTTATTGACACCTTGCATCTATTTTAGGAATATTCTATATTGATGTTACAATGATAATCATCTCTTCGTAGGTGTCTTGAATCCCATTAGTCTCATTATGCCTTTATTTGCTTGAAATCCTCAAATCTTGGTTTCATCTTCATAGATGCAACTTCTCTCTATGGCGCGTGCACACACACACACACACACACACACACACACACTATCCAACTTATATCAACCCATTTGGATGCATCAAAAACTTTCAAATAATTCAATTTACACCTAAATCCCATACTTGTCTTTAATTCCTTATAGCCCTAAAAAAACATACAAAGATCCTTATGCATAACAATATACATATGATCATTAAAAACTAGGCATACTTTTGAGTACCCAATATTCTCTTACATCTCTATACAAAATTTCATGATCAGGAATTAAGTGTAAGTACATTTACTCTACTTATTTATCTTTCCAATTAGCCCTCAATTAAGTCATTAGGCTTAGAAATTTAAATTTGAATCTAATAAATGCACACACATGTGAAACTAAAAAAAAAATTGATTAAATTTCCATACCCCCTAGCCATTTTTCATGCAAAAATTTGTGTTTTTTAACCTTGTATGGATGGGTGAACCAAGGAATGGCCAAAACCTTAGCTTAGGTGCTTGTTTAGGCTTGAGAGGTAATTGGAGTGGTTTGTCAAGGAGTTTTCAAAATAAAAATATTTATTATGGTCTAATATGTCCTATTACATCATAGTAAAACTAAATTTAACGAATAAAATCTCTCTAAGAGTGTTCTATAGTCTACATATAGACTTCTTAGACAAAAAAGTAATGCATTTATTCCTTTTAGCCCAAGTTGGTGGCTTGAATTTCTCATATACCCTCTTGGGATACATAAAAAAAGTATTTTTAAGACTATAAAACCTCTACCTAGGCTTAAAAATCCTCTATAATTGATTTGAATACCATTCCCTACTTTGCATACTTGTAAATATGCCTATAACCATGCTTCTAAGCTAATTTCATATGGTTTTGATCTTACATGTGCCAATTTTAAATCCATTATTTCATGACCTATTTCATAAGTTCATGACCCTTATACTACACTCACAATGCAACATTTATATCTTTCAATTCAACTATGTTTTTGGAGTCATATACATAGTCTTTAGGCCTAGAATTTCTCTCTTAATGTACACAACCACTAAAACACTACTTGGGATGAATTTAATGGTTATATGACTAGGATATCTTCATGATGGGATTAGATAAATTTTTTACTATTTTATTCAAACTATCAACTCACGATAATACTCTTATAAACCTTAAAACATTGTATGTAACTTTATTAAGGCTTGCACCTAGCACAAAAGAAGGGATTTATCACTCTCTGCTACCACACGTGCCAAAAAAATATGTAAAATTATATTATGGGATTTTATAATGCCTATAAATGTTCTTCCAACATTCATTCATCACCAATGAGTTCACATTTTCATTGAAAATGCCCAAAATTGAGCCTACAGGGTTTAGATAGGGTTTAAGAACATCTTGGGGTCTTAGTGATTGTTCATAAAGGATGGAAAAACAATATGACAACTATGTACATGTATTTAAATGAAATTATTACCCCCTAATTTTTAAAAAGATTCAATTCCTAACTCTAACTGTACTACACATACAAAGCCTCTGAAGTTGGCTTTTGTGAGATTGCCACAGGAGCGATGGAAGAAAGGAAGCATTTTCAACCTTGAGTAGAACTTTACCTAAAATATAAACATGTATTTGACCTATTTAAATTAATATACACCCTTACATGCATTTACACCTAAAAATCATCCTTTTATATCTGTACAAGTGCATGACAAGCCTCTTTTAAGCATTAAAAATCAATTAAAATTGCTTTTCAATATTTGAAAATGACTTATCATGAAATATCTACCAAATTCACGTTATGAAATTATTAATAAGTCATTTTAAACTACCTATATATTTTTTTATCACCATTTTTTGGTCTTAAAGTGATTTTAACAATTTTACACATGCTAGTGACATATAAAAGAGTTTGAAAAATGACTTATTGACCTTGAACATAATATGGAATCTATTTGGACACTTGTAAAAATTATGGGGAGTATTAAATGACATTGACACATGAAATATGACTTAAAAATACACCCTAAACCCTTATAATCACTTCAACCCTCCTAAATCATGACATGAAGTGACTTAGACAAGTATAGAATCAAAATAAACATTACCTTAAACTATGCTAATCATGCATTGCAAAAATAAGAATTTTATGACCCTATACTATGGTAGCCAAAAAGCGGATAAAAATAACTTTGTGAAAACTACATTATTTTCCATTTACTTGATGATTATTTCATCATATTCAATTATTGTATGAGATTAATTCTAGCTGTATTTTATAGGTATTATTGATGTCATTTTATATGACTACAGGTATTGCCTCAATATGGGTTAGGATATAAAGTGTAATATGTTGTTTTTTTTCCAATCATAAGGTATACATGTATATACATATGATAAAATATGAATGCTATCCTTTCCTAGTACCCTACTACATGTTTGTTTATCCCTTGTGTTTAAACCCATATTTTACTATTTTTTAATTTATGCAGTCCATCGGTTGCTTGAAGAGTTGATTATTATTTGTATTCAATTTTTAATTATTATAGTATTTTATGTTTGTTTTTTTTGCTTTTCTAAAGTAAACAATCATTGGTTAAAGAGTGAAATATGTGACATCCTAACTCAACCTAGGCAAAAAGTATGAGCAACTAGTTTATAAGGTTTAGAATTCTAGTAAAAAATATGTGTTGAAGGTCATTTTGACTTGTAAACTATTTTATGAGGTTCTTGGAACTAATTCATATTTAATTCCAAGGTTTAGACTACTATTTAATATTGGATTCCATTAAAATGAGGTCATATTGTAATAATTATAAGATGTTGGGACTTGACCATGGCATAAAATAATAAGTCACTTTGGACTTAGGTCATGATCATGATGATCAAAGTCAATTTGGAATTTTTTTTTGAAATAATTAAAATATTATTTGACCTTCTTACCTAATCATTTATTAGGGTTTATATAATCTTGGAATACACTCGATGCATGTTTTGGCATTCAAATTGTTTTTACATTAAAGGGATGAATGAGGTTTTAAAACTCATTTGGTTTTCATGCATTGTTTTAGCATGATGACACTTTATTTATTTGAAGGAACAATTGAAGTTAAAAATGGGAGGGACTAGACTACTCTCTTGGTTGTAAATTTGGTATGTGGAAAGGAAATTATCTTAAATCTGACTATGTTTGGAAGGAAACAATATAACGAAGCTTGGAAAGGAAAAAATAAATAAAAGGAAGAAATGGGATGATCGCATAGTCTTCCATGGCATATTCTATGGAGAAATTATGTTATTTCTTATATTTTTATAAAAAAATTTAGTTTGGGGTTTTAATTTGAATTAAAATTAAGTGTTTATTTTGAAGTAGATAACATGCTTCCCAAAATACCTCCATTTGGTTTCATATTTCAATAAAATGGTGGCCAAAGATAACCCACTTTGGGAGAGGTCAAATGTTTTCCATCTCACCCTTAGATGTCATATATGTAAAATTCATTAAAGGAATGCATTATGCATATACAAGATCTATAATATAATTGATAAGTAAAGAATATAATAAAAACATCAACACATGACACAAGAGTTACCATGGGAAAACCTCAAAGAGGTAAAAAATGCACCAATATGATATTTATTAATATGAGAAACCAATCCAACCCCAATACAATTTCTCTTGATCTCACTTCTTCTTTGTGCTTTCATAAAACCTTGTTTACTTGAAATCATATCAAGATCGAATTAATTTACAATAGGGGTAAAACCCTAACTATAAAATTCAAAAAGGGAGGTGACCATGATAAAATAATGGGTCCATCCATCCTAAAATCATATTTAATAAAATTTGGTAAGAATTAAATAATTATAATATTATTATTTATTTAACTCAAGTTTTTATCTCAGGTTAATAAATAATATATTATTCATTATTTAATTAACACCAAGGTGATCTAAGAGTTAACAAAACACTACTTACTCATTAAATATTCTAACACTCCCCCTTAATGCTAAGTGAAGATAAATGTCATAGTCACCTTAAAAAAGGAATTATACTATGTATATAATTGAAGTATTTAAAAATATTCATCATGCCAAACATCACCTTTTGAAACAAAAGGAATTATAATCCATAAACTACTTGAGAGTAAGTTTAAACTAGCATGATTGTGAGACTACATTTCACAGTTTCTCATGAATAATCACTAAACATATTTAGAGACTTTTATAACATAATAATCAACATTACAAAGTATGATTTTAATGTACTGGGGTTTAAAAATAAAAAAATTATATGAAATTTACTCAAATCACATAAATTTCACACAAAGTTTACAATGCTTTATAATGATAATAAGTATAGAGAATAAGAATAAACACATGGCCATAAAAAAATGGCATTATCATGCACATTCCCCCTTAATGGCAACTCTGAGAGGCCTAACATTGCATAAAACTAACAAAACATGGTATCACCAAGTGGTTTTATGAATATATCTACCACTTTTTCATTTATAGGACATAACTATAGATTAATATCACTATTGAGACTCTCTCTCAGATGAAATACACATGAAATTCAATGTGTTTAGTTTTTTGGTGTTGCATTGAATTTTTCACTAGAGCTATATAACTTTGGTTATCAAAATGAAGGATGGTAGTATGAGAAACATCCAAATGAATTTCTCTCAATATTATTCATAGCCACATGTCTTCTTTAGTAGCTTCCATAGCACTTATGTGCTCTACTTATATAGAAGAGATAAAGATAGTAGGTTGCTTCTTGATACTCCAAGTGATAATACCTACACCAAACTTAAACACATATCTAAAAATAGATTTATGATATAAAGTATCACCAACATGTTGAGCATCATAATAACCATATAAATTAGCATTATTGATGGATAATAAAATAAACCATAGTTTATAGTTCCTTTGATATACCTCAGTATTATCTTTGCTAATTTTTAATGATCCAATTAAATATTTTTCATAAATCTAGAAGTAACATCAATAACATATGAAATATGTGTCCTAGTAATGGTTAGATAAATCAAACTACCAATAAGTTGTCTATATAAAGTAGGGTTAACTTTTTCACATGTAGGATTAGGATCAATTTAACACCAAATTCAATAGGATTAAAAGAAGATTTACAATCAAGTATGTTAAACTTAACAAGAAGATTACGTGTATACTAAGATTATGATACAATAATTGAATTTTTATTTTGAAATATAGACATTCTTAAAAATGATGTAGAATGCTTAAATTAGTCATTTCAAACATTTTACATAGTTTATCCTTATATTTATGAATTAAACTAGTTAGATCACTAGTAATCAACAAATCATCAACATATAATATAATTAAAATCATATGACTATTTTCAACATTAAAAAATAGATCATTATTAGAATAGTAATTAAAAAACTTAATTCTTTGAAAAAAGAAGTAATTTTATAATACCAAGCTCAAGGAGATTATTTTAAACCATATAAAGATTTTTTTAACTTATATACAAAATGTTATTTATTAGGTTCATTAGAACTTTTAAGTTGAGTCCTCTTCTAAATCACCATTTGGAAATGCATTATTGACATAGATTTGGTGAATAATCCAACCATTTTGAGTTGTAAGAGTAATAACAAGTCTAACAGTACTCATTTTTGATATAGGAACAAAGGTTTCAACATAGTCAATCTTGAGTTTTTAAGTAAACCCACAAGCAACTAATTTAGCTTTAAACTTATCAATTTTATCAATTGAATTATATTTGATCTTATAAAGCCACTTAAAACTAAAAACATTCATTTTAGGCAGAGGAGGGACAAGATCCCAAGTTTGATTTTTAATTAAGGCATTATATTCATCTTGCATAAAAATATTCCATCTATCATCTTGAGTGGTTTCCTCAAATTATTGAGGTTCAAATTCATACATAGTCACTAATACATGATAGTAATGTTTACTTCTAATTAATTTATTAAAGTTATTAACATTAGAAGATTGAATTAGGGATTCTACCCATTTAGGTCTTCTATATTGAATTTGAAATTCAAGGGGATTCTTATACTCTAAGTTATCCATAACTAGATCAACTTCCTCAAGGGCATATATTTCATGACAATGAGAAATATGAGAGTCAGGATCATCAATATAATAACACTAAAGAAGTTCCATAGAGGGCTTACAAAAGGATTTTTCAAGAATAAGAACATTCTTATTCTCAATGATCTAAAATTTGGAAGGATCATACACTCTTAAACCTTTTGTCTTACCTCCATAAGCTGCAAAAATGCAAGAATGTTAAGTGGGATTGAGCTTATTTATTTTAATTTTAAGAATATAGATATAACATGACTACCAAATATCCTGAGATTAACCAAACTAAGTTTATTTAGTCTACATTTATAAAGGGGTATAAAGATGCAAATATTTGGTAGGGACTCTATTTAGAATATGAACAACAATATTCATGGCTTCAACCCATAAAAACTTAGGAATATTTGTAGATTACAACATTGTTCTACCCATTTCTACGATGGTGTAATTTTTCCTTTGAACAATACTATTTTTCTAAGGATAATAGGGAGTTGTTGATTCACTTTGAATACTATAATTAATGAAAAAAAATCAAACTATTTACTAACATATTCAACTCCATTATAATTTATTAATCTCTTAATAGAAAAATCATATGCATTTTTAATATTAACTTTAAATTCTTTAAATTTAGACAACACATAAAATTTGTTTTTAATGAAAAAGACTAGATCATTATAGTATAATCATCAATAAAAGTAATAGAATACAAATAAATATTAATATATACAACTTCAAGAGGTCCTAAAATATCACTATGAATTAATTTTAAAAGAATTAAAGAATTTGCATCCTAATTCTTGTGAAAGGGGTTAATATGTTGCTTATCATGTAAGTAACCCTCATAAGTTTCATGATGAGAGGGGATATAAGGAATTAAAAAACAATATTATTTACAAAAATATCATGTAAACTTTTAAAATTAACATGTCTTAATCTTTCATGCTATAACTGATATTTATTTTTATTATGTAATGAAAGTAACCATGCAGAAGAGGGAGAAAAAATATATAAACCATTATTTTGAACACCTTCAACAATAAAGCAATTAGATTGATTTCTAATAGACCATATTTAAGTAATGTTATAATGAAATTATCATTTTTAAGTTGAGAACAAGATATCAATTTTTTTTTTAAGCTTAGGTATATAGAAAACATCTTTATAGTAACATTTAAAAACATTATTTTTCTCTATTTAATTGCTTATAAAAAATTTATCTCTTAAGAAAATTATTTAAGAGACAAATATATAATCAAATAAAATATTTGATAATAATTTAATATGGTTTGATGCTCCACTATCTAAAATCCACTCATTTTCATTTGAATCAAATAAAGCAACATACATAACAATAAAAATTGAATCTTGATTGTTATTTTAAATAGGGTTTTGATTTTTTTTCTTATTTTGATTAGATTTTTTCCCTTTGTTATTTTTATAAGTTAGATTATTATTTATATCCTTATTTTTATAGCAGGTTTTTCTCTTTTGACTGAATTTACCACAAAAATTATAATTTCTATTAAACCTAAGTTTATGATTCTTATTACCAAATTTCTTATTTTCATATTTGCCTTTAGCAAAATTAGGGATATATTTATAGTTTTTATTATTATCAAGAAACATTATTTAATGTGATAAGTGCCTAATTGATATTCTATTTAGAATTAAAATTTGTCATAACATGCTCTTCTTGAATTAGGAGATTAGACAAGGTGGAAAGGGTAGGAATTTCTTGCTTAGTTTGATACTTAGAATTCAAATTGAAATGAAATTTTTAAAAATTTCATTAATATTTAATTAAATGATAAAATAAATCAATTTATCCTAATAAAATTAAAATTATATACATCTAATATATCTTTAATGTTTTTCATTTTAAAAAGAAAATTCACAACTTTTTCATCACCTTTCGTAGTTGTAGTTAGCAATTCAAACATTAACTTAATAATAATTGAGAGATGAGTGACCTCATGCATAGATTAAATAAGTTTCCAAGCATAAATAGGAGACTCCTAATTACCAATGTAGATAATGAATTCATTATTAACACTCTATAAGATAATAGACATGACTTCTTGTGAATTATGTTGAAATGCATTGGTAAGCTTAGGGGTCACATATCATCTAGAAAGGGATTTTTAAATCCCAAAGACAATATTCCACAACTTCCAGGCCATAAATTTAGCTTTAACACTAATTTTATATATATTATAGTTATTTCCATTAAGTATTTGAGATTTATCTAAGGAAAAATGAGGTGAAGACATAACTTCCCTTTAAACAGGATAGTAAACAAATGCTTAAAAATAAACTTTTTAGTGTGAAGTTTAGCTTAATTTGATATTAAAATAAATTTTAAATTGTAAACACATAATTATTGTTCAATTTAATGCTAGATAAATTAAGAAATGTGTGAAAGATTATGACAAAATAGAGTCACAAAAATACACTTAAAAATAAGAACAATTTAACAAATTAACCTTTTTAAAATGAATTTTTGAACTATTTTTAAAAATAAATTGAATTAGACATGAAACTATACTTAGTTACATAATTTAGATGCCAAACAATTTAAAAAATTAAATTAAAATTTCACTAATCTAAGTGTTGAAAGAGTCGCACTCAAAATGACCACATAACACTATTATTAAAAAAGGTATAAAAACTACAATAGTAGGTTTCAAAAAAAAAATGAACCACTACAATGTGTCTATAATGTTCCAAAACATAGAGATCAATTGGTTATATGACTATGTTTATCAAAATAATTATTCACTAGGTTAAGAGTTGAAGAACTAGATGATAGGTCAGGGGTTTAACACATGAGAAAAGTTTTCACATGAACCAAAAAATGAATTTAAAATTAAACTAAATTTTAAAAATTGTTTTGACCAAGTCAAAAAATATTTATTTAGGAGTTTTTGAACTTGGGACCTCCTTAGTTTTAAAATCTAGCAAAAAAATAGACTATCAACTCTTCTAGGAAGCTTTTTCAAAATAATACATGCACTAATCTATATTTAGACCTTTTTAAATCTATTTTTTATTTTTTTAAATGAAAAATAATAATTAATACGTGTATGTAAAAATTAATAGTAAATAAAAAATTACTAGTTTTAACTTTTTGATTTAAAAAATAGGTTTTAAAGAAAGGTGGGGCCCACCTACTTTTGCATGGGATATTTGAATTTTAAAAAATAATTAATTTTAAAATATTTTCCAAAAATATTTATTAGTTACATGTGTATGCTTCCATCCATGAATATGATGCTCCTGTAGATGATAAGTGCTCCCATACAATCACCAAAAAACTTGAAAATTGTTCCAGTCTTATGGGATTTTTTTTGGTAAAGAAGGAATTTTAAAAAATGGATTTTGATTAGGAAATCAATGTTTTGAATTTTCTCAGATTGATGATGGGACCCCTGTGTCTGAAGAATATTTCAATTCTTGAAAAAAATATGAGTTGTTTTAAGAAGGTCCAGAGATGTTTTGAAATTATTTTGAAGTGTTTTAAATGAGAGATAGACCTCCAAAGTAATCCAAAAAAAATCTTCTCCCTCTTTGCTGTACACAGGCTTGAAAAATAATTTTAATATATATATATATATATATATATATATATATATATATATATATATACATAAATTAAATGTAATTTAATTGATCTTCATAATTTATAATGACTTACTCCACCAATTATATTCCCTCAGGTTCTATTACCATCTAAAATTCATTGAAGGAATGCATTATGCATATACAAGATCTAGAATATAATTGATAAGAAAATCATATAATGAACATATGAACACATGACATAAAATTTGCCATGGGAAAACCTCAAAGAGGTAAAAAACCTACCAATGTGATAATCATTAATATGAGAAACCAATCTAATCCCAACACAATTCCTCTTGATCTCACTTCTTCTTTGTGCTTTCACAAAATCTTGTTCACTCTAAATCATATCAAGATCAAATGAATTTATAATAGGGGTAAAACCCTATTTATAAAATTCATGAGGGGAGATGACCATTATGAAATAATAGGTCTATCCATCCCAAAATCACATTTAATAAAATTTGGTAGGAATTAAATAATTATAATATTATTATTTATTTAATCAAAAAATTTATCTCAAATTAATCAATAATATATTATTTATTATTTAATTAAAACCAAGGTGAGCTAAGGGTTAATTAAAAACCCCTTAGTCATTAAATGTTCTAAGAATATATATGAGTTGAATAAATTTATTTCATGGTTAGAATCAACTTAGACAATGTATGGTGTTTGCTTATATTATTTATTTTTGGTTCTTGTGTGTATTTGTAATTTTCAAAATGGTTTACTTATTTTGTGGTTACCAAGGAAAATGACTATTTGTGTTATTATATTTGATTTGATGGTTGTTTAAATCAAACCTAGCTTGACGAGTTCTCACACCATTGAGTGCACGTGCTTTTTGATCTTTTGTTTGTATTTAATTTTTCCTCTTTGAAAACCTATCTTAAACTCAGGATCTTAATAGTAGTTTATCATGGATATAAATTTTAATACTATGGGTTCGATGTGGAATGATCGACTCCTCTCTCCAATTAATGGTTGGGGTACATAAGGACTCACTGTATGGTTGGGCTCATTCTAATGTGTAAAATAATTTTGGCCATAATTGATCTTGTATTTGTCTATTTATCTAATGCAAGCTTGGACTAATTCTCATTCTTATTGGAAAGGCATTTTGGAAATACATAAAAAAAATGTTGTAAAAGATTTCTTGATATGAACTTGTGGATTACATTAGAGGAACTCGATAAGCCAATTATTTTGTTTGCATATTTTTCCTTAAATAAAATTACAATCTATTGAGAACTTATTCAAATCATTTAGTTATTATAGATATGATTAAATGTTATTATCACTTGTGAAGAATGAATCTAAGTTATTTGTATTTAAACTAGACCTTATTTTGGGTATTAAGAAAGCTTTTTCAAATCATTTGATTTGATTATTTTACAAATGAATTGAGTTCATCACACTATAGGATGATTTTATTGTCATGCTTCTTATCATTTATAAAATGACACCCATAGTTGCTCAAACATACTCTTATGTTTTATTCACTATTAAACTATTGCATATTGAAAAGATGAATAAGATTTAGATTATTTTTGGCTTTAAATGATTTATTTAAATTGATTTTCCATTGTGAGAGGCTTACGATTTTTATTTTATTATTTGTGATTGAAATTCATAGTAGTATTTAAGTCTTCTATATAAATAACAATTTGGTATTGATAAGTAAAACTTATTTTACTTACCAATAGCAAAATCTTATCAATATTCACTACATCCTTTAAATTTTTTATTTTAAGTTTTATTTGGAACTTGAACTTGTGAAATGACATTATGAGATAAATTACTATTTGGTTTAAGAGCTATAATATTCTTATTTTGGCTCATTGGTGAGTTGTATCATTATACTTTGAGTATGATCAGTCTTATCTTAATATTGTAAGTTGTATATTGTTTCTTATTTGCAATCTTAGGGTTAAGTGAAAATCATTAGTATGGTTGGATTCATTTTTTTGTGACACTAAATTTTATTCTATCATTGTAACATATTCTTTATATGATTAAGTTTATTTTATTAAAAATTATTGATTTGTTATAACTATAACATATCACTATGGATTTTTATGGGTGCCTCTCATTAGGAAATAATGTACTTAATTGGGTTTTATGTTGAAATCAATTTATTTTATTGATTTCATTATAAGGTAACATTAATATTTTTTATGTACATTAATTGTAAAATATGTGGAAGTCATATATATTTATTTTATTTCAAATTTGATATTCAGAAAAATTTGAGTAAATATTCTCTTAAATTATATAGAAGTTTATTGATAATATGAACATTATTTTAAAACGTAGGATTGTTGATTCAACCATTATATTTGTTATAAAATCCATTACTTTGTTGTTATGAATTCATTATTTGTAGATTTTTATTAACAAAGTGTAACATTTGAAGATTTTGATTCATGTTTTGATTCTTTGGCATAGTTATTATTTAAGTGTTTAAAGATAAAACTATTAAATATTAGATCCTTTATTTATGGATTGTAAATTTTTCTTAATCCTTTAATTTTATAATAAGTTTATTCTCAAAAAATTTCACATTTATGTTAAGATTGAATGTGGTCTTAATTAATTCAAATTGACTAAATATGTTTATTCAATTATCAACTAATGTTGATATAATAATAACGTTTTTAATATGATATCTCTTATACTTTGATACTATTATTGATGAATAATTCTACTAAAAATTAAGAGTCACAAAGTTCTATTATCTTGATTATGATACCTTAACGTTACACCTTCATTCTTAATCACACATATCAGTTTAAAATTGATCAATTGTGGTCTATGTGGATGCATAGAATATGAGTATATTCATGGTTAAAATAGACAATCATTGGTTAAGTAGTGACTAATATTTTTAAAGGGAAGGATAGCCACATGTAGATATAATTATAATTACTTTTTTTTAGATACATTAAAACATATGAATAACATTTATTATTTTTTTCCAATTGGTTTTTATTATTAGTATATCTATGCATATTTAAGAATGATGGTTTACAAAGGTGAAAGTAGAAACTACCTTGAGTTTTTAACCATGGTAAAATACCCAAGATAGGCTCACCTAGTGATCTTTGTAAATATTAAGTGTCTTCCATGAAAAATTCACTAATATGGTGTTAAAAAACTAATTGTGTTTTATTGTTTATGTTGATATGGTTACATAACATCTCTATTTAGAATCTAACCTAGCCTTTAAGAAAGTGATGTTTTCTTTCTTTAGAAACAAGTATTACTTTTAATTCATTATTATTATAAGTAATGTCTTGCTAAGGACTCTAATTGAATAGTGAATAATTGCATTCCTTATCTTCATTACTCTTTAGACAATATGATCAATTTGGTTGTAAAGTAACATTAAAATCTAATGTTTATATATGTATAAAACATCTAAAAAATTAATGTCAAAGGTTCCATACTAGCCTAAAATTGATCAATAATATTGTTTATGGGTCTTAAACAATATTTTAAAGGTATTAAATAGCCTTTTAAGGGTGACTTGTCATAAAGGAAAGCTCATAATAGTATGTTGTGTGATTGGAATGCTTTGTTAGAATGTGCATATATTCACTCATACTCATAATATATTTCCTTCATTAAGACTAATTAAGGATATATCTCTAATCAATATTCATAGTTGAATGGCTTATTATCAAAATTTGGACTTTTTAACCATGAAATTAAAGTTTTTTTATGGATTTATTTTTGGGGATTATGATAAGTGGTATCATATCTTAGTTCAACCCTAAGGGAACTTTTGGTATCATTAATTGAAGTTTTGTTTAAATTTTCTCAAGATAATGATAAATAGAGACAACAGAGAAGTTAGGAATGTTATAATTGATTTGGTTGATAATCATGGTCATAATGAACATGGAAACCTTGATGCTAATATTTATCATAATAAAAATAATGTAAAGCATAATAACATCAATGTTGAGGATCATGATAATCTTGATAAAAACATTCCTGATGATCTAAATAATTTTATCAATGTCATTTTGGGTACATTTCATAACATTCAAGTGTAAAAGGAAGGGTAAGGTCAAATTTTGACCCACCTAGAAAATATACAAAAAGGTGATCAGTAAGAAGGGCCTTAAAATGTAAATCCAAGGTAACATGATGTTGTTAATCCCATCATCAAGGATCTTAAAAAAATTCTCCTCCTATGTTTTTAGGTGGAGATAGTGGGGATGCCACTAATGCATGGTTTATTAACTTGCATAAATATTTTACTCTACATAGTATGGGCTTCACCATAAAAACACACATAGGGGCCTACCAGTTGGTGGGTGATGATATTTTGTGGTGGAACCACATTTGTGATCTTAAGGGATATAATTCCATAACTATCTCATGTGAAACCTTTGAGAATAGATTAAAAAATACATATATGAATAACATATATAAGGAGAATAAATTTACTGAATTCCAACCACTAAAGTAAGGACCAATGTCTATTTCAAAATATGAAAACAAGTTTCTTGGTCTCATATGTCGCATGAATTACAAGTGACGTGAGGAGACTAAGGTTACAAAGTTTAAATTAGGTTTGAATGAAGTACTTATGCATGATGTGAACATGAATAATATGCATATTTTGGCTACTGATGTAGAATCAACACATTATGTTGAATTAAAAAAGAAGTCTTACTAAAAAATAAGAAAAGTTTTTTGTGACAATAGACTATAGAATTAAAAAAATTATGGTATCCCCTAGTAAGAAAGAATTTTAGTAAAAATGATTAGAAAAAGACATTTTTAATAAAAAAAATAGTTCTATAGGAAAATCTTATAATAATAACATAAAATTTAAAACTATCCCTTTGTGAAAAATAGTAATGGGAATAACATTCATCAACAAGATAACTTTCATGGCCCTATCATAAGAGCTAATACTGTTCCTTAACCTCCTAAAACTATTGTGACATGTTGGTAATGGAGTGAAAAACATTACCCTAAATATTTCCCTCATCTAAAAGGAAATCATGCCTCAAATAATATATTTTATGCTATTGTAGAAAACAAAAATACAGACCATCAATCCACTCTGATTGAAACTAGAGGTATAAATTTTAGTTTTTCCTTCACAATTTTATTTGATTCAGGAGCCACACAGTTTTATTTCTCCTACATTTTTATAAATGTTTATAACATGCTAAACTTGATATAAGAATTTTTAAGACTTGTGTAAACATGTTTCTTGTACCTTTAGGATCCTATGACCTAATATTAGGCATGGATTGGTTATAAAAACACCAAACAAAGATTGATTACCTCAATAAAAGAATCCAATGTCTTGACAAATATGGTGATACAAGGTATCATTAATCATTCATATAAAAATTATTATTTAAGCCTTATAGATGAAAGGAATAGTAAAAAAAAGTGTGAAAAAACTATTCCATCAAAATAAATGAGGTACTTACATAAAA
This sequence comes from Torreya grandis, assembly GCA_037957365.1. Classification (NCBI taxonomy): domain Eukaryota; kingdom Viridiplantae; phylum Streptophyta; class Pinopsida; order Cupressales; family Taxaceae; genus Torreya; species Torreya grandis. Next base: position 1,717,211 of record JARHVA010001502.1, read on the forward strand.
GGGATCTTCTCTTTAATATTACCCTATCCTAGAAGAGTTTATAGATGAATTTCATGAAGTATTAACAGGATTACCTCCTAAAAGATAATTTTATTTTTTTTATTAACATCATCTATGGATATACACCTATATATAAATATCCTTACCATATAAATGTTGTATATGTAAGAGAGATTAAGGTTCAGATGCAAGAGTTGATGGATAAATAGTTGATTCAACCTAGTGTGTCACCCTAGGGAGATTTGGTAACTTAATTTAAAAATAAGGATGGTAATTTTAAAATTTACACTGACTACCATTATTGAATAAGGTCATTATCAAGAATAGGTATCCTACCCCTAGGATTGATGATCATTTGATTAAATGAAAGAAGTTGTTATATTTTCAAAGATATATCTTCATTAAAGGTATCACCAATTATAAATCAAATAATAGGATGTTCATAAAACTAATTTTAAAATAAGGTATGGACATTACAATTTTATAGTTATGCCCTTTGGCTTGACCAATGCTCTCCCTATTTTCATGAACCTAATGAATACTATTTTTAGAGATTTTATTGACCATTTTTACTATTTTTTATGGATGATATTCTAATATAATCTAAAGAGTATGAACATGAACAACACTTAAGGATGGTTTTAAAAAGGTTAAGACAACATAGGTTATTTTGAAAACTATCTAAATTCTCATTTCATCAAACTAGAATTCACTATTTAAGGTATGAAATTTCTAGAGTTGGTCTTGAAATTCATCTTGCAAAGATTACATCTATTAATGATTGGCCAAATCCTAAAAATGTGCATTAAGTGCATAGCTTAATATGAATAGCTAGTTATTATCAATAGTTTATAGAAGATTTTCCAAGTATTTTTTATGCCATCACATCCTTTTAAAAGAAGAAAAATAAGTTTCATTCATCTCTAAAATGTTAATTAGCTTTAAAAAGGCTAAAATAAATACTAACTTTAGTCCCTATTTTGGTCATTCTAGATCCAAATCAAAATTTTGAAGTATGGGTTAATGCCTATAAAGTGTGTATTGGTGTTATTTTGACTCAAGACAGTAAAGTAGTTGTATATGAGTCTTACAAATTGAAAGTGCATGAATATAACTATATGACTCATGACCTTTAACTAGATGTTGTAATCCATGCACTCAAGTAATGGAAACATTTTATGTTAAGAAAGTAATTTAAAATTAAGTCTAACCATAGAAGTATTGTTCATTTTTATGCTTAGGATGAGCTAAACACAAGATAAAAAATTTGGTTGGAATTTATTAGTAAATTTGATACTAATATTGATTATGTAATAGGGAAAGAATACTTGAGTAGTTGATGCTCTAAGTAGGAGGGAATGCATTACTAAAATCTTGATTCAATAATCAAATTTAAGAAATTTTGTGTTGTTATAATAGAAATCAAACTTTGAATGTCTAAAAATTTAATTTGATTTATCGAATATAAGTTTTAAAAATATAGTTTTTAATTTTTAATTAGATCTAGATAGTATTTTGAGACACAAATGAAGAATTTATGTTCCTAATTTAGGGAATTTGAGAGATCAAATTCTAAATTAAGGGCATGTGGCACCATATTTAGCTCATTTAGGTGTCGGAAGATTACACAAGAGATAAAAAAATTACATTTCGCCTAGCCTAAATAAATATGTGGATACTTTTGTGTCTAAATTTTTGGAATGTTATTTTTAAAAGCTAATCATTACCCTCATGCAATTTTAGAAAGGAAATGGGATATAATTTCAATAGATTTTATCCCTAGACTGCCTAAATCTTAAGGTAAATATGATACAATCCTTATTATGATTGATAAATTAACTAAAGTTTCTCATTTTATAGTAGGTAATGTAATGGATGACAATGACCTCCTTACTAAAATATCTATGGACATTGCTTACCTTCATGGTTTACCAGAAGTGATTATCTCTGATAGAAATAAGTTGTTCACTTCTAGATTTTGGCAAGTGTTAATGGTTGTTTTCATCACTAAACTAAATTTTAGCTCAACATATCATCCTAAAATATATGGTCAATCTAAATGGTTGAATACTATTTTTGAATACATGTTGAGGATGTATGTGATGTATCAATAGTACAATTGGGAAGATTACCTCTACTTGGTGGAATTTGCCTATAAAAATACATATCATTTTTTCATAAATATGGTACTCTTTGAAGCCTTGTATGGATGAAAGTGCAGAAATCTTTTGAGATGGAAAAGTTTTTTAAAAAAATTTAGGCTTGGAAAATTTGAAAGATTTTGATGAAAAAATGATCATTATTTGCCAAAGGTCAAAGGTTGCCTCTGATTGACAATAGAGTTATGTTGTTATAAAAAAGTAGCCTAGAGAATTTAAAGTTTCATATAAATTATTTTTTAGGATAAGACCTCAAAAAAGCTCCATTGAGTTTGTAAAATCATCCAAAATGGTACCACACTTTGTCATTCCTTTTGAAATAATGGAAAAAATTAGTCTAGTGGCTTATCGCCTAACTCTTCCTCCTATATCTAGAATGCATAATTTTTTACATGGATTTATTAATAAAATATATTTCTAAACCATCTTATATTATAGACTATAATAATCTCTAGGTGGGGGATGAGGAAATGATTTATCTAGAACACATTAGGATTATATTCCGATGTAACATTAGACTATGAAATTAAAAAAAACCAGTAAGAACTGATTCAATGGGACTAGATGGGTGAAAATAATGTTACCTAAAAAAGATGTCATTATTTAGTGTTGTGGATGTCATGACCACTCAAACCTGTTACTTTTATTATTTGTATTATTTGAGCATTATTTTTATTTATTAATAACTTTGAGATATATGCATCCATTTCTATTTACATTATGATTATTTTAGACATGTTATTTTTCATATTCAGTTATTGTATTAATTTTGTTATAGTTATACTATATAAGTATTATTGATGTCATTTTACATTACTATAGGTATTTCCTTAGTATGAGTTAGGTTGGAAAGTGGAGTATATTATTTGACCTCGAGCATAAGGTATACAGGTATATACATATGGTAAATTATAAATGAGATCCTTGCATGTTACCATATTGCATACTTCCATATCCCTTGTGTTTAGACTCATATTTTAAATTTTTATTTGTTTTATCCAATTAACTGAATGGTTGATGAAACAACCCCCCCCCAAAAAAATTGGAATTGCATAATTAGATTGTGTTTAAGACTGCGTGTAGGTCCCACTATTTAACTTATTGATACAAGTAGCATTTTTATTATGGAATATTAACAAACATGAAATTATAACCATAGGATGTGAACCAAGATACTTAACTAAGGGTAAACATATAAAATGATACTACAAGTAATCAGGTTGCCAAGAAGCACTATGAGACTCAGAACGTAACTATGTGTAAGTACATGGATAAGTCCTAAGCTCCATAAATGACACTAATCTTACACATAGGACCATTTATGGGTACTTATCCATGGTTGAGATTATCCTTTCCCATATTTAGTGTTTAGTTACACCTTACGGGTGGTTATATGGTCCTTTATAGTATGATTAAAATAACAACTTAAAATACCTGATATTAATGTTTTGGTTATAGCACTTTTACTAAATGAGAGCTATGGGTTTAGTAATTAGAGAAGAAAAGATTAAACCTAGGTCTTAAGATAACCATCATGGTTATGTAAATCAAAAAGTATTTTAAAGTATGATAATATTACTAGTCCTCATAATCATCCTGATATTCCATTACTAGCCAAGTAAGAATATGTTCTCATTAATCAAGTGAGTAATAAAATGACCTAGGAAATAAAATTGGTGCTATTTGTTGAGGGTAGGTAACTTCCTCTCTGGATCATAGGATAATTGCATCGTTTCCTTCTTATTTTTGGGGTTTAAGATTCAACTAATTTTATCTTTTTGTGCTAAAAAGAGATAGGTTCAATTTCATAATATCTTGGAGCTCAAATTAAATTATAAAGTGCATAACCCAAGACTCACTATGAATTCATTTATAACATGTAGTCCCATATCTATTAAAGAAAACTAATGGAAAAACTAATACTCAATCCAATTACCATTAAAGGACAAATAGTGTACAAGTCATAGATTTCTTAAGCTAAGGAAGTCATATACAATTAAATGTTATTGTGTATATGATTTAATTCATCTTTCATCACATTAATAAAGGATAAGATAATAGAAAAATATGAAACCAACCAATGAGGACCTCTTATGTTCACTAGTTGACAACATTCACATCAAAAGTAATTAAAATAACATATATAAATAAATTGGAACATTCATATTATAAATGGACAATAATGGATTATAGACAATTGGTTGGGTGCTACCTACCAAGATTCTAAAATCAAATCCTTGGATTTGGTCCCCACACCATTGCCTAATTATTTTAAGGTCTAAGGATTTTTTACAAGCTTAGAACAAGATATCAAATAGTAAAATTTACCGACATTCTTAATTTCCTTAGCAAATTAATGAATCCATTTCATTATGAATAATTATGATTAATTTATAACTTGCAATCAACCACCATACTAATTCTCTAATTCAAGAATAGGTATGAGAGTTGTTCAAGTATAACCAAAAAGGAAACCATGATAAAAAAAGATATCTCAACAAAATCTAGAGAACCCTTATTGAATAAAGAAGCTATAAAACTAACCCATAGAATATTTAAATGAGAACTAAGAGCTATAGTAATTCAACAACATGCATTCATAAATTGATTAAATATTCAAAACATAAGGTTCCCATTGTTAGTACAATTTATTAATTAACTTTAATCTAAGAGGAGACATCATAGTAGAAAATAAATGTTGAATAACTAGTCCATATAATTGGTAAAACTATTTTAATATTTTGTCAACAAATCCATAAGCAAAAAGTGTACAAGTAGTTAAAATTCATGCCCAAATCACATTAACACCATTATTATGTTCAACATGTATGAATTAAAGTATTTACTTGTAAGTATTCCATGTGATTAAATGTATTCATAAGGTTTTATAATGTGTGGTTGAACTCAACCACCAATAATGTTGGTGCTAGTACCAGAAGTATGCAAACAGTAGCAAGGGGTTAACATTTATTAAATACAAACTAATTGTAAATTCTAGAAATGAGAAAAGTAGGTGCTAGTGGTGAAAAGAGTCATTTATGCGTTGAATTTAGATCACTCTAAAAACAAAATTAATATATCTAATACACAATGTAAAATGTTTAATTGATTGAATTGCTTAAGCAATAGAATGAACCCTAGTATAACACATAAAAATTGAAATCCATGTTACCAAGGTTAACATGAATCAAAAATTGAAAATAAACTTATAGTCAAACACATAAGACTACTCTTGTAATAAGGAGGATTAATAAATAGTATTAATATAAAGAAATAATTTGACTATAATGATAAAGATCAACACCAGCATAGTAAGATCAACTACCAACCAAAATAGAAGTATATTCAAATGATTATAGCAAAAGATTACATGGTTGTTCCAACATATTTCATCTTAATAATATTATATAAGAAATTTGGAATAGATGGTTTTAGATTTTTCTCACAACTACTAATCCACATCAAGATTTATGATGTTTGAAAATGTTTACTAATAGCTAAGAGTACCTAAGACACTTTAACTTTAAATTACCACCAATAATGTCCAAATATTCATTATTATCCAAATAAGTAATGCAATAACTATGATTCATGAATACCATATATTCCTAGCCCATGAGGGGAAAATAACACACTCATAAATCAACACAAGTATGGATCATAATGTAACTCCTTCACAAGTTAATATATGATACAAGATTACATAACATCAACCAAAGGAAAACTGAATGTAATATTAATAACTTGTTGTAACTTAACTCAAAATAACATGTTGAGGCAATGTAAGCACAATATATTTCACACAAATAGTCCAAGATACAAAGATTCAAGTGGGTGAGAAATACTCATATATAATGTTCAACCAAAGCAACCAGTCCTATGATCCCAACCATCCAATGGCCCTAACCACCCCATCCATCATCTGGATGGAGTAGTTTAGTAATTAGGTGTTTGTGAGAGGTTGGGTGCATGATAAGAGGTAACAATATATATAAATAATTATATAAAAACAAGGAACAAAACATGGGCTGCACCAAAACAAGGAAATTAAAATTGTCTACAAATGAGCAAAAACCCATATTGTTAAAAAAAATAACATTTTAGCATAAGCAAGGGACTCTAAGCAACTTGAGGCTTAATACCATTTCATTCATGACATCAAAATAATCTAAGCTTAAAAGATAGCCTCATTCAAAATATTACAAATTTAAAGGTGAATCATGTTCAAACATAAAATAAGACCCAAATTGCTCAATTGATTTAAACAAGGGAATACACATGATTTAACTGGTTACTAGGAGGATAATTGGGTTAAATATGAAATAATATACTTGAATTTAATGAAGAAACATCAGCATTAATTACATATATTTTCCAAACTCAAATAACATCCACATATTACAACCATCAGGGTTAAAATTTCAGCTTAATGCAAGAGCAATGACCTATAACCATATATATAAAATCATGGAATATATAATAGGTTCACTTATCTCCTTAAGCCAAAAAATTAATGATTCAATCCAATTATCAAAAATTATCTATATAAATATAAACACACATATCTATATATACATACGCACACACATACATACATACATATATACATCTATATATATTTATATATACATATATAGTGGGGTTGAACCTGTCAAGTAGTAATAGATAAATAAATAAATAAATATGTATTTATCAATAAAATTTAAGACATGATCCTTGTCATCAATACCAACACACAATGACTCCAAAAACCCAATGTTTTAGTTAGTAGGTCATCGACCCAGAATAGCATACACAACTCAAAGGATTTCATGAAGATGAAATTTCAACAATGTTTAAAAATGAAAGGAAGACCAAATTGATTCACATACCAATTGCTTGTTAGGGTTTGATTTTACAATAATAATCATTTTTTGTATAAAACCCTACATCATTTCCCATTTAGCATGATATTATTTGTTTTAAACATGATCATAAAAATATCTTTAGTACAAATAATAAAACCCTAGATAGTGGGAACCATCAACTTGATAAAACAAAAACCCACCAAAACATATAGGATAAATTTGATTTTTATACACTTCAGGTCCATCATGATGTCATGAGACTTCATAATGGACCTACAATGTCCAATTATAGCTCTCAAGGCTCTAAAATCAAAATCCCCAATTTGAATTAGGCAAATACAACATAGTAATGAAACCCATAGTCCATATATGGAATAAAAATTATTTCACAAAATTTACAGAACCATTATAAGTCTAGACATAATACCAACAACAAGGATCAAACCATAACCTATAGGAAATATAGAACTCACTTACTTCTTATTTTTTAGAGGCTACCTTGGAGAGAAAAGTCAACCTCCTTCCTCTTGCCTAGGTTTTTCCCTTTTTCCCACCTAGCTCAAACTCCCTACTCTTCTCCTTCTTCCTCAATGGGTGCACCAACTTGGAACAACATATATTTTATTTGTCAAACCCCTTTCCAATAAAATTACATAGTGCAATAATGAGACCACTAGAGTTTGGTGGAGTGGGTAGAAAGCCATTATGGAAAAATTAATTATTTTAATGTTGATGGTATTACTAAGATTCTAAATAAAATAAAATAATTATGAAAATGGGACAAGTCAACCTACTCATACTAACATTACCACCAATAATAACTCAACCCCATACTATACCTAGGTCAAGATTACATAGGGTCCAAGTCACTAAACCCAAAATTGAAATGTCAATCAATTAAAAACATTAAAACTTGAAAAACAAATCAATTTAAGATTTAATAAGTTAGTAAAACAATTTCAAGGGTCAATAATGACACTCTCATTCACGACCCCTGTCAAGGCATATCACATAAACTAGTATTGCTAGGGTGCATACGAGAGCAAAATAAGGTATCCATTGCATGAAGATCAAAAACATTTCTAAGGTGACCACAAAAATAACAAATTTAAAGGATAGACCATAAAATTACAATGACTAGGGAACAATGAAAGAGGTTCTCACATTTATAATGATAACACCGGCAATCCTACACAACATTAAAACATGTAAATAAAAGTAAAGTAAAACACACAGCATAAAACAATCATAAAATCAATTGATAAAATAAAAATGTAAAATAATGATGGCTTAGGATCTTTGCATGATTTACTACTTGTCAAGATCTTTTTGACCATTTATCACCTCTTTATTATTTTCTTAGGCTAACAAAAACCATCATCAAGCCTAGCTCATGAACCTATCCTTGCAACCACCAAATATGACATCAAAAATATTTGGATGATAATAATCAATATCAAATAATAAAATAATGCTGAACTAAATAAAATATAAGAAAGATATAATTAAATCCATCATAATCATCTATAGCAGAATAGATCAGTATCATCAACAATAAATATGATATCAAAACATAATATCTGCTCATAACTAGTGATATGTCACAAATAGCTCAATGTCATCTAGAACTCATAAAGCATACTCTATGAAGTCTAAATCAACAATATAAAATGCATTAAATAGTTGAGTTTTAACATTCTCCCCCCTTAAATATGATCCATCCCTATGACTTACCAATTATATAGGGAATAATATTACCTGGGAAATGTCTACTTACCAAGGAGCATTCATTTGCAACATTTTCCAAGTCTTTCAAAGTGGTAATCTCAGCCTTACCTTTCTGGTAGTTCAGCTACGACTATCAATACAACCATATCTTTCTTTTGAATTAGACCAAAAGTAATACCTTCCTTAATTTACATACCATTATAACACTAGGATGGTTAAAATAGGGTATGATAGGCATCTTATTTCAACATAATATTCCATGTATAATCACATCTATACCTTACAAGGATATTTGTTAGAACAAGGAGTAATTCAATTATTTTGTAATACATTTATTAGCTAAAGTTTCCCTTACTTTGGCATAATGCATTGGCCAAAATTGATAATTTTTAGCATGACATTCATGAAATTAACTATTTCTATCCATTCACATGCGTATGCAATTTAAAATGTTAGAGGAATATAGTTTTCTGATTATGACATGTGAGAATTACTATAACTTGCTTATCAACAAAATGCTATCAACACATTCAAGAATGGATTATAGTCATTAGTTCATGCAAGTTCACTAGATTTTATTTTTGTTAACGAATTAGGCTAGCAATTTTGAATATAAAATAGGATAATAGTTTGAACATGAGACCATTTTAAGGTCAATATTCTCTTTTATGTCACCACATACATACTTACAAATTTTAGGTCATAAGACAAAATAGTCTAATACAACTGGATAGTAACCAGATTCTTAGGTTAAAAGTGAAATATTCCACTATAAGCATTATGTCTTGTATATAAAATTTATGATATTCATCATATAATGACCTCAAAAGATAGTAACAGATACTCTTATGGTTACTTTTCATTCAACATAAACCATTCATGGGTTAGTGTAGCATCATAAACCAACCACACTAAACATCAGACAATACATTCCATGCATCACATGCAACCCCAAGGCTTACATCATGTTCTCCATTATTTTTGATATCACACGATGGTCTATGGATCCTAATCCCACCATCCTTTTATCCTCTACTAGAGGACATTCACCCAACTTTTATCATTCTTTTAAAGAGTTAAGTGGGTACCTAATATTTTTAAACCACCTGAGCAGGGCTTTACATTGCTCTTTTTGAGCCATTATCATACATTTTAGTCATGTTTAAAAAGAAATATAAAATTCATTCTATAATATAAATCTTATGTAAAACAACTTTACCTTTCTCACAATACATTTACACTTGTAGCCAACATGTGCCTACACTTCAACAAGTTTGGCCTTGCTACTCCTGCATAAAAGTCCCAACACTCAAAGCTCAATGAGTGCCTCACAAACACTTATTCTAAATTTTTATTACATTATGGCTGAACTTATCCAACCAAAATAACATATTTACAAATATAAGAAAAAAACTACCTACCATAGTATCAAAATAATGGATCACTAAGGCTTACCTTCACACCACCCAAGGGCTTATATGCCTTGGGATAACCTTGCCTAAACATGATCAACTTAACATGTCGAGATGTTTTTCTCAAATTTCTATCACTTACAAAAGAGTGTTATATTCTCTCAAAAATTTATTTAGTTTAACCTTTCATGACAAAATTAGATTAACACATTCATTTATACAAGTAAAATATTATTCACTATTAGAGCTAATCATAATTTTACTCATTAAAAAATAGAACTAGCCAATAGCCATAGTGTGTTCTAGCCAAATTGATTGAAAAAAATCTATGATAGCATATTTTCACCATGACATGCAACATTCCACCATCATTCTTTTGATTGTATCATGGCTACTAGCATTAACCATAACCATACTCAATTTAGAGGGGTTTCTAGAACTAGTTGTTAAGCATAAAAAAATTTAATTGTAGCAAGTGTAGTCCCTGACAACCCATCAATTTTCTATAAAATTATTTCATGTTGTCATAAAATCATGGACAACATAACATATCTCAACATAACTTGCTAGATATCTTTCCAATTTTTTCTCATATCGAGCATTGATAATACTTGGAGTCAAAAATTTCAATAGTTTTTTGAATTCTTTAAGGTTAAAAAAACACATCATTTAACATAGCTCATTCAAATTTTAATTAATTATTTTCAATTCAATTTATTAAACAAACTTAAAATATTCCTTACCCATAGGACCAATAATGGTTATCAACAACCATTCTTATGTCATAGTTTTTGATGGCTCAAGATGTCCCCTTTACAAGCAAAGTTCTTAGGCTTTGCTAATTTACCCAAGTAAATCAATGGTCCACACCTTACTTGGTCCTATAGGTTCAATTTTATCCCTTAGTTCTCTCAAGAACATAACATCCTAAGTATCTTATGATGACTTATTTACACAAGTTAGTTAATAGATATCAAATAGTTATTACTTTATTCTAAGAGCATATTTTTTGTCACTCATCTCATATTGACTTGCCCATATAGGTCAATAGGAGACATGTGACACTAGTCCTAACACAAATTAATTAGGAAGGCTTAACTTAAAAAATTATAGGTTAGATAAAAACTTGGTTCTATGGAAATTGTAGACTTCCTCTAAAATAAATTCAATGAAATGCATAGACTCTCCAACACCTCAATATCATGAGTCAGCATTACCCTTTTCTAACTACAACTTAAAAAGTGAATTTTGTGCTCTAGACATTGAATAACTTACATCTTGCATCTTTTAAAGATGATCAATACACTATATTTATTGCCAAATAGTGAAACATTTTTTATTTTTTATAACCATTCCTCTTTAGGACAATATAAAAGAACCCAATGGTACTGAGATAGATCCTATTAGTTATAAAATTACTAGATCAAGTTTGGGTTATTCCAACCTACCTGAACAACTTCATTTTTTTCTATTATCTTGAAATATTGGAGATACAAAAATATTGGTAACACTTGATTTTATTGGAGTAATTCTATAAATAACACTTGTAGTGCCTCCAGTTTCAATTCAGAGGGCCAATGAGTCAACATCCTGCTTTTACCCAATTGTGTACACACATCAACTAGTTGATTGCTCATGATTCTCAACTTGTGGTAGCCTTTTCATAAGTGGTTACTATTATGTTTTCATCATTAATCATCCATTTTTTTGACTATAGGATCAATATTTAACTACGTGGTTAGTTCACATTAATCATTTCCACACTGATCTCTCTCATTAGATCTTGTTTTGATAGGCCTTTAGGATTTGAAGTTCCTTAATTGACCATAGAATCTATCACAACTTGCATTGTTATCTAATGTATCTATCATTTTGAAATGATTCTCTAAACTCATTAGGTAATGGGAAGAATTATTAGCCTTTAATGGTTGCCTGCTCAGCTTGGCATCTTACCATTTTTGTTTTCCACCATACATCTAGTGCATGTGATGCAACAGATTCAACCACTTATTTTTATATTCCAAATAAACATGTTTTCCTATTCTAATAATTGATAATTAGTCATTTTTTATTTTTTCCAACTTGGCACTTTCTCATGATAACTATCTTCAAGTCATTTAGCCTACATTTTTGACTCCTAGTCTTGCCTTGTATGGCATTCTCAAGGTGTTAAGATCCCACTAAGGACATTTTTCTTGCTTAACCATGAGGTTACCACTAATGTCACTTGGATAAAGCATACCATTATTTTTAATAACATGATGAATAAAAGTTTCATCCTTTATTTTGATTTGAGTTTTTAGTACCATGGTCTCTACTTATTTCTATTAACATACCACCATTACCTCATTTTATGCTCAGCATGGGCATCACCATATCCTATTATATCCATATCCTTAGGGAAGTCATAGAATAATATTTCTATTATATTTTAAGTTGAAACATTTCCTTTCCATAGTTCCCTTTTAGATCAACAACCTGGCTCTGATACCAAATGAAATAACCCCCAAAAAAAAATTAAAATTGCATAATCATAATGTTTTTAAGAATTCATTTAGGTCCCACTATTCAACTTACTAGTGTAATTAGTAATTTTATTATGACATACTCATGAACATTCACCTATAACCATAGGAGAACTGAGATAATTAACCAAGGGTAGACATCTACAAATGATACTATGAGGAAGCAGGTTACCAAGAATTACTATGGGATTTAGAGTGTATCAGTGTGTAATAACATAGATAAGTCTTGATCTCCATACATGGTAGTAATCATCTGCATAGGACCATTTATGGGTACTTATCCTTGGTTGAGCATATCCTTTCCCCTCTTTAGTATTTTTTTCTACCTTACAGGTAGTTACATAGCCCTTTATAGTATGATATCAACAATAACTTAAAACACCCGATATTAATGTTTTGGTTATAACACTTTTTTGAAATGAGAGCTAAAAGTTCAGTAATTAGAGGAGAAAATATTGAACCTAGGTCTTAATATAAACATCATAGTTATATAAATCAAGAAGAAATTTAAAGTACATGATAATATTACTAGTCCCCATAATCATCCTGAGATTTCATTACTAACCAAGTAAGAATATGCTCTCATTAATCAAGTGAGTAATAACATGACCTAGCTAATAAAATTTGTGCTACCTACTGAGGGTAGATAGCCTCCTCTCTAATTTATAGGATCATCACACTATTACCTTCTTAGTTTTGAAGTTTAAGATTCAACTACTTTTATCTTTTTATGCAGACAAGAGATTGGTTTAATTCTATAATACCTTGGAGCTTAGATTAACTTCTAAAGTGCATAACCCAAGACTTATTATTAATTATTTATGAGATGCAATCCCTTATCCATTAAATAACATGGCTGGACAACCTTATAGTCAATTTGATTACCATCAGAGGATAAATAGTGTACAAGTCATAGCTTTCTTAAGCCAAAGAAGTTAGATCAAATTAAAGGTTATTGTGTATATGATTTAAATCATCTTTCATCACATTAATAAAGGGTAAGAAAATAGAAAAATATGAAACCAACCAATGAAGACCTATTATGTTTACCAATTGAAAACATTTAGATCAAAATTAATAAAAATAACATATGAGTAAATTTGAACATTCATATTATAAATGGACAATAATGGATTATAGGGAATCAATTGGGTTCTACCTACCAGGATTCTAAAATAGAATCCTTGGCTTCGATCCTCACAACATTACATTATTTTTTTACATTCTGGGGATTTGTTATAAGCTTAGACCAAGAGATCAAATGGTAAAATTTACCTACATTCTTTATTTCCTTAGCAAATTAATGAATCCATTTCATTAAGACCAATTATGATTAATTTCCAACTTGAAATCAACCACCATAATAATTTTTCAATTTAGGAATAGGTATGAGATTTGTTCAGGTATACCCAAAAATGAAAATGTGCTCAACAAATACAAATGAACAAGATCAAGACAACCCTTATTTAACAAAGAAGCTATACAACTAACCCATAAAATATTTAATTGAGAACTAAGAGTTGTATAAATTGAACATGAGTCAGTAAATTATTTAAATATTCAGAGCATAAGGTTCCCATTGTTAGTATAAGTTATTAAATAAATTTACTCTAAGAGGAGACGTCATAGTAGTAACTAAATGTTTAATAACTAGTCCATATAATTGGTAAAACTACTGTAATATTTTGTCAACAAATCCATAAGCAAAAAGTGTACAAGTGGTTAAAATTCATGCCTGGCACACATTAATGCCATTATTGTGTTCAAATTGTATGAATTAAAGTATTTTCTTGCAATTATTCCATGTGATTAAATGTATGTGTAATGTTTCATAATGTGTTATTGAAATCAACCACTAATAATCTTGGTTATAGTACCAGAAGTATGTAGACATTAGTAAGGGGTTGACATTTATTAAATACAAACTAATTTTAAATTCTATAAATGTGTGAAGTAGGTGCTAGTGGTGCCAAGGGTCATTTTTGCATTGAATCTATAAAAATCTAAAAAAAAATAATATATTTAATACACAATGTAAAATTTTTAATTGATTGAATTTCTTAAGCAATAAAGTGAACCCTAATATAACTCATAATAATCAAAATCCATGTTACCAAGGTCAACATGAATCAATAATTTAAAAGTAACTTACAGTCAAGCACATAAGACTGCTTTTATAATAAGAAGGATTAATAAATAATAGTAATAAAAATAAATAATTTGATTATAATGATAAAGATCAACTACCAACCAGAATGGAAGTATATTCAAATGGTTATAATATAATATTACATGGTTGTTCCAACATATTTCATCTTAATAATATTATATAAGAAACTCATAATTGTTGCTTTTAGATGTATCTCATATCTACTAATCCACATCAATATTTATGATGTTTGAAAATGTTTACTAATAGCTAAGAGTACCCAAGACACTTCAACTTCAAATTACCACCAATAATGTCCAAATATTCATTATTATCTAAAGAAGTAATGCAATAGTTATGATTTGTGAATACCATATGTTCCTTGCTCATGAGGGGAAAACAACACACTCATGGATAAATAATAAGTATGGATCATAATGCAAATCCTTCACAAGTTAATAGATGATACAATATTACATAACATCAACCAAAGGAAAATTGAATGTAATATTAATAAATTGCTACAACTAAACTTAGAAGAACATGCTGAGGAAATGTAAGCACAAGAGATTTCACATAAATAGTCAAAGATATGAAGATCCAAGTGGATGAGAAACACTCATATAACAACAAATATTTTATATTTCCATATTCCATAAAATAAAAAGAGAACTTTTCTAGAAGAAACTGTGTTTGATTTTTGATGATCGATGCATTTTAGATCCACTACTATGATATTTAATCAAGAAATAAACTTTCCTGATGAAGGATCATAGTAGTGGATCCAAAATGTGTCGATCATAAAAAAACACAATTTTTTATAGAAAATTTCTCTTTTTACTCATATAACAAGTCCAACTAAAGAAACTAGTCCTATGAGCCCAACCATATGATTGCCCTAATTACCCAATCCATCACCTAGATGGAGGAGTTTAGTAACTAGGTGTTCATGAGAGTTTGGGTGCATTCTAAGAAGTATCAAGTCATCAAAATAACTATAAAATAGTAGGGAACAAAACATTGACTTCACCAAAACAAGGAAATCAAAATCATCCATAAAGAATCAAAAACCCATAATACTTTTAAAAATAACATTTTAACATAAGCAAGGGATTCTAGGCAACTTGAGGCATAATACCATTTCATGAAGGCCATCACAATAAACTAGGCTTAAAAGATAACCTCATTCAAAATATTAAAATTTTTAAGGTGAATCATGTTCAAACACAAAACAAGACCCAATTACTCAACAAAGTCCAATAGAAAAGCATGATCTCATCATCTTCAAATAAGGGAATACACCTGATTTAACTAGTTGCTAGGAGGATAGTTAGGTTAAATCTGAAATGATATCCTTGAATTTAATGAAGCAACACAAGCATGCATTACATATATTTTCTAAACTCAAACAACATCCATATATTACAACCACCAAGAATAAAATTTCATCTTAATGCAAGAGAAATGACCTACAAATAGATATATAAAATCATGGAATATATAACAAGTTCGGTTATCTCCTTAAGCCAAAAAATTAATGATTCAAGCCATTTATCAAAACTCAGCCATATACATATAAACACACACACACACACACACACACACACATATACATATAGATATGTATATGTATATGTATATTTATATATACACACACACACACACACACATATATATGTATATATATATATGTATATATATATATATATGTATATATATATATATGTATATGTATGTGTATATATATATATATATACACACACACACACATATATATATACACACACATATATATATATATATATGTATGTATATGTATATGTATGTATATATATATATATATATATAAATATATATATATATATATATATATATGTATATTCATATATATATATATGTATATGTATATGTATATGTATGTGTATATATATATATGTATATTCATATATATATATATATATATATGTATATGTATGTATGTGTGTGTGTGTGTATATATATATATATATGTATGTATATGTGTGTGTGTGTGTGTGTGTGTGTGTGTGTGTGTGTGTGTGTGTGTATAGTGGGGTTAGACATGTCAAGTAGAAAAAAATAATTAAATATGTATTTATCAAGAAAATTTAAGCCATGCTCCTTGAAAAAAATACTAACACACAGTGACTCCAAAAAGCCAACATTTTAATTAATAGGTCATCGACCCAGAATAACACACAACTCAAAGGATTTCCCTGAGATGAAATTTCAACAAATGTTTAAAAATGAAAGACCAAATCGATTCACATACCAGTTGATTTCTAGGGTTTGATTTTATAATAATACTCTTTTTTAATATAAAAATCCTACATCATTTCCCATCTGGCATGATATTTTTTTGTTTTAAACATGATCATAAAAATATCTTCAGTACAAATCAACAAAAACCTAGATAGTGGTAACCATCAGCTTGCTAAAACAAAAACCACCAAACAGTATAGGAGAAAATTTATTTTTATACTCTTTAAGTCTGTCATGAAGTCATGAGACTTCATCATGGACCTGTAATGTCTAATTATATCTCTCAAGGCTCCAAAATCAAAATCCCTAATTCAAATTAGGCAAATACAATGCAATAATGAAACCCATAGTCCAAAAATGGAATAACAATTATTTCATAGAATTTCTAGAACCATTATAAGTCTAGACATAATACCAATAATAAGGATCAAACCATAACCTATAAGAAAAATAGAACTCAATTACTTCTTGGTTTTTAGAGGCTGCCTTGGAGAGAAAATTTGACCTCCTTCCTCTTGCCTAGGTTTTTCCCTTTTTCCCACCTAGGTCAAGCTCCCTGATCATCTATTTTTTCCTTGATGGGTGCACCAACATGGTAAAACAAATATTTTATTTGTCAACCCCCTTTTCAAGAAAATTGTACAATGTAATAATGAGAACACTAGAGCTTGGTGGAGTGGGTCAAGAGCCATTATGGAAAAATTAATTATTTTAATTTTGATGCTATTACCAATATTCAAAATAAAATAATTATGAAAATGGGATAAGTTGACCTACTCATACTAACATTACCAAAAATAATAAATCACCCCCATACTACACCTAGGTAAAGCTTAAATGGAGTCCAAGTCACCAAACTGACAATTGAAATGCCAATCAATTAAAAACATTAAATCTTAAAAAACAAATCAATTTAATATTTAATAAGTTAGTAAAACAATTATAAGGTTTAATAATAACACTCTGATTTATAACCCCTATCAAGGCATAACAGATAAACTAGCATTACTAGGGTGTGTACAAGAGCGAAACAAGGTATCCATTGTAGGAAGATTGAAATAACTACAAAGGTGAACACAAGAATAACAAAGGTAAAGGATAGATTGTAAAATAATAATGACTAGGGAATGATAAAAGAGGTTATCGTATTCATAAAGATAACACCAAAAATCCCTCACAACATTAAAACATGTAAATAAAATCAAAGTAAAATAAATGCCATAAAACAATCACAAAATTAATTGATAAATTAAAAATGTAAAACAATGTTGGCTTAGGACCTCGCATGATTTATTACCTATCAATATCTTTCTGACTATTTATCACCCCTTTGTTATTTTCTTGGGCTAACAAAAACCACCATTGAGCCTAGCTCATGAACCTATCCTTGCAACCACCAAATATGTCATCAATAATATTTGGATGCTAATAATCAAAATCAAATAATAAAATAATTCTAAACTAAATAGAATATAATAAAGATATAATTAAATCCATAATAACCATCTATAGTAGAATGGATTAGTAGCATCAATAATAAACATGATATTATAATAGAATGTCCACATCATAACTAGTCATATGTCACAAATAGATCAATGTCATCCATAACTCATAAAACATGCCACTCAAAGTCCAAATCAATAATATAAAATGTATTGAATATTTGGGTTTTAACATTCAACCCCCTTTAAATATGATCCATCCCAATCACTT
Organism: Torreya grandis; assembly: GCA_037957365.1. NCBI lineage: Eukaryota > Viridiplantae > Streptophyta > Pinopsida > Cupressales > Taxaceae > Torreya > Torreya grandis. Next base: position 1,736,027 of record JARHVA010001502.1, read on the forward strand.
ATCAATCATCTAGGGAATAATATTACCTGGGAAATGTCTACTTAACAAGTAGAATTCATTTGCAACATTTTCCAAATATTTCAAAGTGGCAATCTCAACCTTACCTTACTAGTAGTTTAGTTGCACCTATATATACATCCATATCTTTCTTTTGAATTAGACCAAAAGTAATGCCTTCCTTAACTTACATACCATTACAACACTAGGATGGTTAAAATAGGGTATGATAGGCATCTTATTTCAACATAATATTCCATGTATAATCAAATCTATACCTTACAAGGACATCTATTATAACAAAGAGGTAATTCAATTATTTTTCAATAAGCTTATCAGTCAAACCTACCCTTACTTTGGTAGAATGCATTGGCCAAAAATGATAATTTTTAGCAAAGTATTCATGAAATTAAGTATTTCTATCCATTTGAATGGGTATGCAATTTAAAACATTCAAAGAATATAGTGTTATGATTATGACATGTTAGAATTACTATAACCTACTTACCAACAAGAGTGTTATTAGTACCTTCAAGCATGGATTACAGTCATTAGTGCATGCAAGTCCACTAGATTGTATTTATTTAAAATAGGCCAATAGTTTGAGTATGAGACCATTTTAAGGTCAACATTCTCTTTTGTGTCACTACGTACATACTTAAAAATTTTAGGTCATAAGTCACAATAGTCCAATCCAACTAGATTATAACTAGATTCTCAGGTTAAAAGTGAAATATTCCATTATAAGCATTACATCTTGCACATAACCTTAATTATATTTATCATAGAATGCCTTCAAAAGATATTAATAGATACTCTTATGGTTACTTTTCATTCAACATCAACCATTCATGGATTAGTGTAGTATCCTAAACCAACCACATTGAACATTAGACAAGCCATTCCAGGCATCACATGCAACCTCAAGGCTTACATCATGTTCTCCATTATTTATGATCTCACACAATGGTCTAGGGATCGTAATCCCACCATCCTTTTATCCTCTAACAAAGGGCATTCACCCAAATTTTATCACTCTTTTAAAGAGTTAAGTGGGTACCTAGGATTTGTAAACCCCTTGATCAGGGATTTACATTACTCTTTTCAAGCCATTAGCATACATTTCAATCACGATCAATAAGAAATAAAATATTCATTCGAGAATATTAATTTTAGGTAAAACAAAATTACCTTTATCACAGTACATTTGCACTTGCATCCAACATGTGCCTACACTTCAACAAGTTTAGCCTTGTTATTACTACATAAAAGTCCAACACTCATACCAATGAGTACATCACAGACACTTATTCTAAATTCTAATTAAATTATGGTTGTACTCAACCAGCCAAAATAACACATTTACCAATATGAAAAAATAACTACCTACATAGAAACCAACTAATGGGTCACCAAGGTTTACTTTCACACCTCCCAAGGGTCGATTAACTTTGAGATAGCCTTGCCCAACCATGAGCAACTTAACATGTTAAGAAGTTTTTCTCAAATTCCTACCACTTGTCAAAAGAGTGTTATATTATCTCAAAGTTTTATTTAGTTGATATTTAATCACAAAATTAGATTAACACATTCAATTTATACAAGCAGAAGATTATTCACTACTAGAGCTAATCACAATTTTATTCATCAAAAAATAGAACTAGCCAATAGCCACAATGTGTTCTAGCCAAACTAATTAAAGATCAACTATGGCAACATATTTTCACCATGACATGTAACATGAAACCATAATTATTTTGACTATATCATGGCTACCATCATTAACCACAACCACACTCAATTTAGAGGGGTTTCTAGAACCAATTGTTAAACATAAAAAAATTTAATTACAATAAGGGTAGTCCTTGATAGCCCACCAATTTGCTAATAAATTCTTTCATTTTGTCATAAAATTATGGAAAACACAACATATCTCAACATAAATTACTATATATCTTTCCAATTTTTTTCTCGTATTGAGCATTGATAACCCCTAGAGTCATAAATTTCAATAGTTTTTGGAATTCTTTAAGGTCAATATAACCCATCATTTAACATAGCTTATTTAGATTTTAATGAAGTATTTCTAATTCAATTTATTAAACAAAATAAAAATAATCCATACCCATAGGACCAATGATGGTTATCAACAAACATTCTTATTTCATAGTTTTTTATGGCTTGAGATGCCCCCTTTACAAGTAGAGTTCTCAGACTTAGCTGATTTACCTAGGTAAATCAACAGTCCACACCCTACTTGGTCCACTAGGTTCAATTTTATCCCTCAGTCCTCCCAAGAATATAACATCCTAAGTATCATATGACGACCTACTTACACAAGTGAGTCAATAAATACCAAATAGTTATTACTTTATTCTAAGATTAGAGTTTTTATCACTCATCTCCTATTAACTTGCCCATACAGGTCAACAAGAGACATGCGACTCTAGCCCTAATGCAACTCGATTAGGAAAGGTTAAATTAATCAAGGATGGGGTGGATAATAAAATGGTACTATGGAAATTATAAACTTTCCTCAATAATAAATTCAATTAAATGCATGGACTCTCCAGCACCTCAATATCATGGGTCAACATTTCCCTTTTTTGGTTGCAACTAAAAAAGTGACTTTTATACTCTAAACCTTGAATACCTTGCATCTTTTCAAGATGATCAATACACTATATTTATTTCCAAATAGTGAAACATTATTGATTTGCTATAAACAATCTTCTTTAGGATAATATAAAATAACCCAATGGTGTTAAGATAGATCATGTTATAAAATTACCTGATCAAATTTGGGTTATTCCAACCTACCCAAAAAAATTCATTTTTTGTATTAGCTTACAACATTAAAGAGACAAAACTCCCTATAACACCTAATTTTATTGGATTAATTATATAAATAATAGTTGTAGTGCCTCCAGTTTCAATTGAGGGGGCAAATGAGTCAGCATCTTGCTTTTACCAACTATGTACACACATCATCTGGTTGATTGTCCATATTTCTTAGCTTATGGTAGCCTTTTCATAAGTGGTTCCTATTAGATTTTTATCATGAAATATCCCTTTGTGGGACTATAGGTTCAATATTTGCCTATGTGGTTGGTCTATATTAATCATTTCCTCACTGATATTTCTCATTAGATCCTATTTTGATAGGCCTTTGGGATTTGAAGCTCTTTAATTAACCAAAAAATATATCACAATTTATGTTATTATCTGGTGTATCTATCATTATAATATGATTCTTTCAACTCCTTAGGCAATGGGTAGAATTATCAACCTTTAATGGTTGCCTGCTTAGCTTGACATCTTACCATTTTTGTTTTCCACCATGAATATAGTACATGTGATGCAATAGATTCAATTGTTTAATCTTCATATTTCAAATAAGCATGTTTTCCTATTCTAATAATTGAGAATTAGTCATCTTTTATTTTTCCAACTTGGTACTTTCTCATGAGAACTATCTTCAGGTCATTCAACCTACATTTTTGACTCTTGGTCTTGCCTTGTATGGCATTTTCAAGTTGTTAGGATCCCACTAAGGACCTTTTTCCTACTTAACCATGAGGCTACCCCTGATGTCACTTGGATAAATCATACCACTATTTTTACTAACATCATGAATAAAAGTTTCATCCTTTGTTTTGATTTGATTTTTTGCTACCATGGTCTCTACTTATTTCTCTTAACATACCACCATTACCTCATTTATGCTCAGCATGGACATCACCATATCTGATTTTATCCATCTCCTTAGGGAAGTCATAGAATAATATTTCTAGTAGATTACAGGTTGAAACATTTTCTTCATAGAGTTTCCTTGTAGATCAACAACTTGGCTCTGATACCAAATGAAATAACCTATTAAAAAAATTAGAATTGCATAATCAAAATGTGTTTAATAATGTGTGTAGGGCCCAATATTCAACTTACTAATGTAAGTATCATTTTTATTATGGTGTACTCATGAACATTTTCCTATAACCATAGGAGGTCAACCAAGATACTTAACCAAGGGTAAACATATACAAAGGATACTATAAGGAAGCATGTTTCCAAGAATCACTATGGGGTTTCGAGCATATTAATGTGTACGTATACAGATAAGTCTCAAACTCCATACATGGCACTAATCTTTTGCATAAAACCATTTATGGGCACTTATCCCTGATTTAGCATCTCCTTTCCCCTCTTTAGTATTTGGTTTTGACTTACAGTTGGTTACATAATCCCTTATAGCATGATTAAAATAATAACATAAAACACCCTATATTACTGTTTTGGTTATAACTTTTTTATGAAATGAGATCTACAAGTTCAGCAATTAGAGGAAAAAATATTGAACCTAGGTCTTAAGATAACTGTCATGGTTATATAAATCACAAGAAATTTAAAATTACACAAGAATATTACTAGTCCCCATAATCATCCTGAGATTCCATTACTAACCAAGTAATAATATGCACTCATTAATCAAGTGAGTAATAACATGACCTAGATAGTCAAATTGGTGATACTTGTTGAGGGTAGGTAACCTCCTCTCTAGATCATAGGATCATCATACCATTTCCATCTTAGTTTTGAGTTTTAAGATTCAACTACTTTTATCTTTTTATGTAGAAAAGAGATTGGTTTAATTCTATAATACCTTAAATCTCAAAGTACTTCTAAAGTGCATAACCCAAGACTTGTTATTAATTTATTTATAACATGAAATCCCTTACCCATTAAAGAACATGGATGGAAAACCTTATACTCAATTTGATTACCATTAGAGGATAAATAGTGTAAAATCATAACTTTCTTAAGACAAGGAAGTCATATCAAATTAAAGGTTATTGTGTATATGATTTAAATCATATTTCATCATATTACTAAAGGATAAGATAATAGAATAATATGAAACCAATCAACGAGGACCTCTTACATTCACCAATTGAAAACATTTGGATTGAAATTAATAAAAATATCATATATAAGTAAATTTGAACATTCATATTATAAATGGATAACATTGGATTATAGGCAATCAATTGGGTGCTACCTACCAGGATTTTAAAATGAAATCCTTGGCTTCAGTCCTCACACCATTACCTAGTTGTTTTAAGCTCTGAGGATTTGTTACAAGCTTAGACCAAGAGATCAAATGGTAAAATTTGCCTACATTCTTTATTTTCTTATAAAATTAATGAATCGATTTCTATTTCATTAAGAATAATTATGATTAATTTCCAACTTGCAATCAGCCACCATATTAATTTTATAATTTAGAAATAGGTATGAGATTTGTTCAAGTATACCCAAAATGGAAGATGCACTCAATATAGAAAAATAAATAAGATATAAACAACCTTTATTGAATAAAGAAGCTATACAATTAACCCATCAATTATTTAATTGAGAACTAAGAGATGTAGGAATTCAAAAACATGAGTTTATAAATTGATTAAATATCCAAAGCATAAGGTTCCCAATGTTAGCATAAGTTATTAAATAAATTTAATCTAAGAGGAGACATCATAGTATAAACTAAATGTTTAATAACCAGTCCATATAATTTGTACATCTACTATAATTTTGTCAATAAATATAGAAGCAAAAAGTGTACAAGTAGTTAAAATTCATGCCTAGCTCATGTTAATGCCATTGTTGTGTTCAACTTTTATGAATTAAAGTATTTGCTCATAATTGTTATATGTGATTAAATGTATATATAAGGTTTCATGAGGTGTGGTTGAACTCAACCACCAATAATATTGGTGATAGTACCAGGAATATGCAAGCAGTAGCAAGGCGTTAACATTTATTAAATACAAACTAATTGTTAAATTTAGAAATGAGCCAATTAGGTGATAGTGGTGCCAAGGGTCATTTTTGAATTGAATTTATAGCACTCATAAAAATAAAATTAATACGTATAATACACAATGTAAAACATTTAATTGATTTAATTTATTAAGCAATAGAATGAACCCTGATATAACTCATAATAAATTAAATCCATGTTACCAAGGCCAACATGAATAAAAAATTAAAAAGTAACTTACAATCAAGCACATAAGACTGCTCTTGTAATAAGAAGGATTAAGAAATAGTATTAATATAAATAAATAATTAAACTATAATGATGTAGATCATCACCATCATAGTAAGATCAACTACCAACTAGAATGGAAGTATATTCAAATGATTATAACAAAAGATTGCATCATTGTTCCAACTTATTTCATATTAATAATATTATATAGGAAACTTAGAATAGTTAGTTTTAGATGTTTCTCACATCTACTAATCCACATCAAGATTTATGATGTTTGAAAATGTTTACTAATATCTAAGAGTACCCAAGACACTTTAACTTCAAATTACCACCAATCATGTCCAAATATTCATTATTATCCAAAGAAGTAATGCAAAAACTATGCTTCATGAATACCATATGTTCCTAACCCATGAGGGGAAAAT
>JARHVA010001502.1:1745000-1885000 GCA_037957365.1 Torreya grandis
TTAGAGGTTGCCTTGGAGAGAAAAGTCAACCTCCTTCCTCTTGCCTAGTTTTTTCCCCTTTTCCCACCTAGCTCAAGCTTCCTACTCTTTTCCTTCTTCCTCAATGGTTGCACCAACATGGCAAAATAAATATTTTATTTTTCAACCCACTTTCTAAGAAAATTGCATAGTGCAATAATGAGACCACTAGAGCTTGGTGGAGTAGGTAAAGAGCCATTATGGCAAAATTAAATATTTTAATTTCAATGCTATTACCAATAATCCAGATAAAATAAAATAATTTTGAAAATGGGAAAATTCAACCTACTCATACAAACATTACCACCAATAATAACTCAACCCCATACTAGAACTAGGTCAAGCTTACATGGTGTCCAAGTCACCAAACCCACAATTGAAATTCCAATCAATTAAAAAAATTAAAAATTGCAAAACAAATAAATTTAAGATTTAATAAGTTAGTAAAACAATTCTAAGGTTCAACAATGACACTCTCATTCATGACACCTATCAAGGCATATCAGATAAACTAGCATTGTTAGGGTGTGTGCAAGAGAAAAATAAGGTATCCATTATATGAAGATCAAAACAACTACCAAGGTGACCACAAGAATAACAAAGGTAAAGGATGAATCATAAAATGGCAATGACTAGGGAATGATAAAAGAGTTTATCGCATTCATAATAAGAATGTCGGTAATCTCGTACAACATTAAAACATGCAAATAAAATAAAAGTAAAACACATGATATAAAATAATCACAAAATCAATTGATAAGACTAAAAACATAAAACAATGATGGTTTAGGACCTCTGCATGGTTTATTACCTATCAAGATCTTTATGACCATTTGTCACCTCTCTATTATTTTCTTGGTTTAATAAAAACTGCCATCAAGCCTAACTCATGAACCTGCCCTTACAACCACCAAATATGGCATCAATAGTATTTGGATGATAATAATCAATATCAGATAATACAATAATTCTTAACTAAATAGAATATAAGTGAGTTATAATTAAATCCATCATAGCCATCTATAGCAGAATGGATTAGTAGCATTAACAATAAACATGATATTAGAATATAATGTTCACATCATAACCAACCATCTATCACAAATAGCTCAATGTTATCCAAAACTCATAAAACATGCTACATGAAGTCTAAATCAATAATCTAAAATTCATAAAATATTTGGGTTTTAACATTCTCACCTCTTAAATGGGATCCATCCCAATGACTTACCGATCATTGGGAATAATATTACCTAGGAAATGTCTACTTACTAGGTATCATTCATTTGAAAATTTTTCCAAATCCTTCAAAGCAACAATCTTGGCCTTACCTTGATGGTAGTTCAATTTTAGCTATCAATACAACCATATATTTCTTTTAAATTATACCAAAAGTAATGCCTTCCTTAACTTACATACCATTAAAACACTAAAATGTTAAAATAGGGTATGATAGGCATCTTATTTCAACATAATATTCCACATATAATCACATTTATACCTTATATGGACATTTGTTATAATAAGGACACAATTCAATTATTTTGCAATAGGCTTACCAACCAAACATGTGCTTACCTTGGTAGAATGCATTTTCCAAAATTGATAATTTTTAGCACAACATTCATTAAATTAACTATTTTTAGCCAATCACATGGGTATGTAATTTAAAATGTTCAAGGAATATAGTGTTTTGATTATGATAGTTTAGAATTATTATAACCCACTTGCCAATAAGAGTGTTATCAACACCTTCAATCATAGATTATATTCATTAGCACATGCAAGTTCACCAGATTCTATTTTTTTTAACCAATTAGGATAGAATTTTTAAATATAAAATAGGCTAATAGTTTGAGCATGAGACCACGTTAATGTAAATATTCTCTTTTTTGTCACCACATACATACCTATAACTTTTAGGTCATAAATATTCCAATCTAACCAGATTGTAACTAGATTCTCAGATTAAAAGTAGAATCTTACATTATAACTATTATGACTTGCACATAATTTTAATGATATTAATCACATAATTCCCTCAAAATATAGTAACACATATTCTTATGGTTATTTTTCTTTCAACATCAACCATTCATGGGTTAGTTTAGCATCCTACACCAACCACATTAAACATCAGATAAACCATTCCAAGCATCACATGCAACCCCAAGGCTTACATCATGTTCTTCATTATTTGTGAGATCACATGATAGTCTAGGGATCCCAAACCCACCATTCTTTTTATCCTCTAACAGATGGCATTCACCCAAATTTTATCACTCTTTTAAAGAGTTAAGTGGGTACCTAGGATTTTTAAACCGCCTAATCAGGGCTTTCATTACTTTTTTTGAGCCATTAGCATAAATTTTAGTCATGCTCAATAAGAAATATAATATTCATTTCATAATATTACTTTCAGTTAAAACATCATTACCTTTATCATAGTACATTTTCACTTGTATCGATCATGTGCCTACACTTCAACAAGTTTAGCCTTGCTATTACTACATAAAAGTCTAACACTGAAAGACCAATGAGTGTCTCACAAACACATATTCTAAATTCTGATTACATTATGGTTGTACTCAGCCAACCAAAACAACACATTTAACAATATGCAAAAACAACTACCTACCATAGCATCTAACTAATGGGTCACCAAGGCTTACCTTCACACCACCCAAGGGTCGATTAGCCTTCAGATAACATTGCCCAACCATGAACAACTTAACATGTCAAGATGTTTTGCTCAACTTCATCCCACTTATCACAAGAGTGTTATATTCTCTCAAAGCTTTCTTTACTTGAGCCTTTCATCAAAAAATTAGATTAACACATTCAATTTATACAAGCAGAAGATTATTCACTGCTAGAGCTAATCATAATTCTATTCATCAAAAAATAGAACTAGCCAATAGCTAGAGTGTGTTCTAGCCAAATTGATTGAAAAACAATCATGAAAACATATTTTCAGCATTACATGCAGCATACCACCATCATTATTTTTATTATAACATGACTACCAACATTAACCATAACCACACTCAATTTAGAGGGGTTTCTAGAACCAGTTGTTAAGCATACATTTTTTAAATTACAACAAGGGTAGTCCTTGACAACCTACCAATTTCCTAATAAATTCTTTCAAGTTGTCATAAAATTAGGGACAACATATCATAGCATAACTTACTAGATATCTTTCCAATTTTTTTGTAATAACAAGTATTGGTAACACTTGGAGTCACAAATTTCAATAGTTTTTTGAATTCTTTAAGGTTAAGAGAACCCATCATTTAACATAGCTCATTAAACTTTTAATGAATTATTTTCAATTCAATTTATTGAAAAAAAATCACAATAGTCCTTACCCATAGGACCAACAATGGTTATCAACAACCATTCTTATTTCATTAATTTTGATGGCTCAAGATGCCCCCTTTACAAGAAAAGTTCTTAGGCTTAGCTGATTTACCTAGGTAAATTAGTGGTTCACACCCTACTTGGTCCTCTAGGTTCAATTTTATCTCTCAATCCTCTTAAGAGCATAACATCATAAGTATCGTATGATGACCTACTTGTGGAAGTCAATCAATGGATACCAAATAGTTATTACTTTATTTTAAGAGCATGGTTTTTATCACTCATCTCTTATTGACTTACCCATACAAGTCAATAGGAGACATGTGATACTAGCCTTAACACAACTCAATTAGGAAGGGTTAACTTAACTAAGGTTGGGGTGGATAAAAAATTGGTACTATAAAAATTGTAGACTTTCCTCAACAATAAATTCAATGAAATGCATGGACTCTCTAGCACCTAAATATCATGGGTCATCATTACCATTTTTTGACTATAAATTAAAAAGTGAATTTTGTGCTCTAGACCTTGAATACCTTACATCTTGTATCTTTTCAAGATGATCAAAACACTATATTTATTTCCAAATAGTGAAATATTGTTGATTTACTATAACCATTCCTTTTTAAGACAATATAAAAGAACCCAATGGTGCTGAGATGGATCCTATTAGTTATAAAATAACATGATCAAGTCTGAGTTGTTCTAACCTGCTCAAACAACTTCAATTTTTTATATTAGCCTACAACATTGGAGAGACAAATTTTCCAGTGATACTTTATTTTATTGGATTAATTCTATCAATAATAGTTTTAGTGCCTCTAGTTTCAATTGAGGGGGCCAATGAGTCAACATCCTACTTTTACCTAACTATGTACACACATCGATTGGTTGATTATCCACATTTCTCAGCTTATGGTAGCCTTTTCATAAGTGGTTCCTATTACATTTTCAACATGAAACATCCCTTTATGAGATTAAAAGATCAATAGTTTCTTGCATGGTTGGTTCACATTAATCATTTCCACACAAATATTTCTTATTAGATCCTATTTTGATAGGCCTTTGGGATTTGAAGTTCTTTAATTGACCATGGAATCTATCACAACTTATGTTGTTATCTAGTGTATCTATCATTCTGATTTGATTGTCTAAACTCCTTAGGAAATGGGAGTAATTATTAGCCTTTAATAGTTTCCTACTTAGCTTGACATCTTACCAATTTTATTTTCCACCATGCATATAGTGCCCGTGATGCAGGAGATTCAACCCCTTATTTTTCATATTTCAAATAAACATGTTTTCCTATTCTAATAACTAAGAATTAGTCATATTTTATTCTTCCAACTTGGCACTTTCTCATGAGAACTACCTTCAGGTAATTCATCCTACATTTATGACTCTTGGTCTTGGCTTGTATAGTATTTTCAAGTTATTAAGATCCCACTAAGGACCTTTTTTTTTGCTTAACCATGTGGTTACCCCTAATGTCACTTGGATAAATCATACCCCTTTTTTATTAGAATCATGAATAAAATTTTCATCCTTTATTCTGATTTGAGTTTTTGGTACCATGATCTCTATTTATTTTTCTTAACATACCACCATTACCTCATTTATGCTCAACATGGGCATTACCATATCTGATTCTACCCATCTCCTTGGGGAATCTGTAGAATAATATTTCTAGTAGATTTCAGGTTGAAACATTTCCTTCCCAAAATTCCCTTTTAGATCAGTAACCTAGCTTTGATACCAGATGAAATAAACCTCTAGAAAAATTTAGAATTGCATAATTAGATTACATTCAATACTGCATGTAGGGTCTACTAGTAAACTTACTAATGCAAGTATAAATTTTATTATGGTATACTCATGACCATGCACCTATAAAAATAGTAGGTGAAACAATATACTTAACCCAGGGTAAACATCTACAAAGGATACTACGAAGAAGTAGGTTACCAAGAATCACTATGGGATTTGGAGTGTATCAATGTGTAAGTACATGGATAAGTCCTGAGCTCTGTACATGGCACTAATATTCCACATAGGATCATTTATGGGTACTTAGACCTGGTTGAGCATCTCCTTTCCCCTCTTTAGTATTTGTTTCTAACTTATAGGTGGTTACATAGTCCCTTATAGTATGATTAAAATAACAACTTAAAAAACCCAATATTAATGTTTTAGTTATAACACTTTTATGAATTGAGAGCTACAATTTTAGTAATTAAAGGAGAAAAGATTGAACCTAGGTCTTAAGTTAACCATCATGGTTATATAAAACAATAAGTAATTTAAAGTACATGAGAATATTACTAGTCCCCATAATCATCTTGAGATTCCATTACTAGCCAAGTAAGAATATGCTCCCATTAATCAAGTGAGTAATAACATGACCTAGGCAATAAAATTAGTGCTCCATGTTGAGGGTAGATAACCTCCTCTCTATATCATAGGATCATCACACCATTGCCTTCTTAGTTTTGTGGTTTAAGATTCAACTACTTATCTTTTTGTGCAGAAAAGAGATTGGTTTAATTTTATAATACCTTGGAGTTCAAATTAAATTTTAAAGTGCATAACCCAAGACTTTCTATTAATTTATTTATAACATGCAATCCCTTATCCATTAAAGAACATTGATGGATAACCTTATACTTAATCTGATTACCATTAGAAGATGAATAGTGTACAAGTCATAGCTTTCTTAAGCCAAGGAAGTCATATCAAATTAAAGGTTATTGTGTATATGATTTAAATCATCTTTCATCACATTGTTAAAGCATAAGATAACAAAATAGTATGAAACCAACTAATGAGAACCTGTTATGTTTACCAATTGAAAACATTCAAATCAAAATTAATAAAAATAGCATATATAAGTAAATTCAAACATTCATATTATAAATGGACAATAATGGATTATAAGTAATTAGTGGGGTGCTACCTACCATGAATCTAAAATGGAATCCTTAGCTTTGGTCCTTGCACCATTACCTAGATGTTTAAAGGTCTGAGGATTTGTTTAATCTTAGACCAAGAGATCAAATGGTAAAATTTACCTACATTCTTTATTTCCTTAGAAAATTAATGAATCCATTTCATTAGGACCAATTATGATTAATTTCCAACTTGCAATCAACCACCATACTAATTTTCTAATTCAGGAATAGGTATGAGAGTTGTTCAAGTATACCCAAAAAGGAAAAAGTGATAAACAAAGGCAAATCAAAAAGATCTAGATAACCCTCATTGAATAAAGAATCTATATAACTATTGATGCAGAAGATTGCACCCTTGGTAGGAGGCCAAGCTCCTACCTTCTTCACGCAACTATGGAAACTCCCCTCTCACCTGTGGGACCAGCGAAGCTAGAGGGGAGAGTCTCTAGATAAGGGCTAGCTCCCTTTGATGCATCATGTTCATTCCATCAAGTGCTAACACACACACACACACACACATAGATATATAATGGGGTGGATGAAAAGGGAGAAAGATTGCAGGAAAACAAACTACTCTATGGAGGTGATGCACTAAAATAAGTCAACCTTCCCACATCCACACTTTAAATCAGACATACACATACATACACTTCAGACTTTGCAGAAGGACCAGGCTACAAGAAACTTGGTAGGGAGGCTTCCATGGAAAATACAAAAAAAATAGAGATTCACCAAGGTGTTGTGAAATGCACACTGCAAGTGATTCCTTCTATTTTTGCACTTTCAAATACTACTCTCCTTGTCATATGCAAAAATGGCACCTTGTAAACAATAGATATGTTGGTGTTGGACCTGTGAAAGCATCAAGAAACAATGACTAAACACAAACTAACACTCAAAACATACACAAAAATATCTATCCAAGATAGAGGTAAAAATGTGTCTATTGATTCAGGTGAAATTTTTCCAGGGCTACGCCTTACAAATGTGGAAGATAATTTCTCAAATGACAAGTCCTCAATATATAAGAGAAGAAAAGGAGGCCTTTTGGTTCCCCTTTTTATAAGTGGCCCATTTGTGTCCCCTCATTGGGAAGAGCAGGCTGCCTAAAAAAATAAATGTTGTGTCGACCTTGGCTTTGATTTCAGGCCCTTTTTGACATGGCCATGCTATTTTCTCATTAACCGAGGCTACTTCTTAAAGGCACCTACGTAGCTTGTCTACTCATAAATATGAAATGAAGAAAAAAAGGGTCGCACGGTTGGTCATTCGCGTCTTCTAATGGTCAATTTACAGCCAGTATTTCACCTGCTGGAGTAATTTCTTGAATCGATGCTCCCCTTTGCCACTTGGACAACCTATTTGCTCCATGCCTAGCATTTTGTATTTTCCATATCTTGTATCTTCTAGCTCCTTTAGCCCTTGGGGGTGATCTTCTAGTGGGTCACTACATTTCTAGGCTTCCTTTCATGGTTGGCATCCTTTTAGTTTGAAAATAAATGGCTATTTCACTATATGAAATTTGACATTCACACGGCCATCATCACTTTGAAAACCAATGGCTAATTTGCTTCCTTATATTTAATGGCTTTTAAGACATCATCGTCCTTGGAAAAAGGTCATTGGGTCCTTCGTTGGCTTCTCTATGAGCCCTTTTTGCTTGAAGTCCCTTCCTAGCACCTTCCCAAAGGGAAGGTGACCCTTCGGCGTTTGCTTTGTGCCCCTTTATTTGGCCAAGAATCCCCCACAAGGGAACCTAACCTTTGGGGTCCTTCAGTGGGTCGCTATGCTCCTCTGGATGCTTCCCGAATTTCTACGGACTTTTATTTGTAGACATTTTCTCGTGGACATTTTCTCGCAGACTTTTGTCTACAGATATTTTGCCCGGCCTTTGCTTGAACTACGGCCCGAATTCCTTCAGACTTTTTGTTTGAAGTAATTCATTCAGACAAAAATTCTAAAGAAATTCAAGACTTAAACAAAATCTTAATTCCTTCCATCCACCTTTATCTTTGAAGTGCCTGCCCTCCACAAGGGCATTTGAACTTTGAGCTGCCCTTTAGCCAAGGGCATACCCTTGAACCAAGCTATTGAACCAAAAATGGTTCAATGATTCAAGTGGTTCAATCATTGTGCACCAATGCTGAGTGAATCAAAACTAATGAACTTGAAGCTGCTGAACCATCTAGTTGAACCAAAGCTTGAAATAAGGCCATTTGAACTACAGATGGGTGAACCAAGTGCCGATTAAACTAGTGATTGAACTAGTGTGTTGAACCAAGCCAAAGAACCATGGCATTGAACTTGTGTGACTTGAAATTGATTGGATTTGAATAGAAAGGGAAGAAGGGGACTGATTTTGGCGTGTTGGGAAAAAATGGTCAACAAATTGGTGACTCCCAGGGGAAGCATGCCTACTATGCTTAAATACCAGTTGCCTTGTAGTCCATTATGAATAGAGTCAGATGTAGCTTGAAAAAATTTAATAATAGCCCCAAAAAAATCCAAGAATCAAACATGAAGCTTCTTACCCCACACGCAAAGGGAAACACACAAGGCTAAAAAACACTACTTGTGCAAACTGTACTTAGGGAAAGCAAGAAAATAAATTGAAAACAAACTACTATATATAGCTAACCAGGTATTCTTGCCTCTCTCCTGGATCAAAGGGAAAATTTCTTAAGTCCCCTTCCTTGTGCAAACTGTACTTAGGGAAAGCAAGAAAATAAATTGAAAACAAACTACTATATACAGCTAACCAGGTATTCTTGCCTCTCTCCTGGATCAAAGGGAAATTTTCTTAAGTCCCCTTCCTGGCAAAAGTACTTATGGTGCTAGACAAGTGGCTAAAAGAAAAGGAGATTTGGTGACCTACTCCTCTTGCCTATCACCTTGATCGGCTTGTATTTGAGTGGATCAGATTCAAACATGCTTCCAACATATGTGTAATCTACTTATTCCTAAAATCTTATTGAATGTTGGTCCCTCATACTGGTGCTCTTCACCAAGAAATTAATGGTTTTTGGCTCATCACCATAAGCCCTTTGATCTGCATAGTCCCTCTGCAATGCATCATGGTCTAACTTGTTTCCTTCTGCCTCATTGAAGATCCTATCAGACTCGTCCTCTACTCCCTCTTGGCCTTCTTGAAGAAGGGGAACTGTGGTGATGTCTAAAATGGACTCACAAAATGATTTCTCATCCCACAGAACATCACCTCTCTGTTTAAATCTCTCTTCTTCAAGGCATTCCTCTAGGAAGACAGACCTCTCCTTTTCCTCCTCAAAGATCAGGACCTCTTGATGTTAAAAGGTATCCTCCTGATCCTCCACCAACTCAAGCTCCTCAGTGTAGTCATTCTCCTCATCAAAGCAGCAAGGAATTTCATCAAATAAAGGGGAAGAGAGCTCACCATGCATTTGTTCCTCTTGATATTTCTGGAACATATGCATATATGCAAGACCTACATCTTCTCCATTGCCAATGGTGTCTTCACAAGAAGCATCAATGATGATTCCACCTTCATTATTGCTCATGACAGCCTCTTGAAGAATTGTGGATTTGATCTTTTACTCCTCACTCACCTCTTGTAGAATAGGTTCCTCATTGAGAAGGGGTGAAGTGGAGAAAACATGTGGAAGAGGAGGCAGTCCTTGAGCTAGAATCGAATGATTCTCCTCCTTCCACTTGGTCAACACTTCATCAATATCAGGTGTGGCCTGATATCTCTCCTAGAAATGTGTAGGTGGGGTGTGTTCAGACATGGAATCTGTTGTTTGGTCTGAACCATCCATCACACATTGGCTAAGGAATCTCTCTCTAGATTCCAACTCTACTATTCTCCTGGCCAGATCTTCTTGGAAAAGCCTTTCCTGGAGGTCACCAACATCATCATGAGCAGGAGCAGCTTTAACTTCTTCAAGGTTTTGAGAAAAACCTTGCTTCTCCTCCTTCTTGCCCCATGATTCTACTATTTTCCCCCAGTTTAGGATCTCAGAATTAGAATTTTACTCCTATGAACAAGTAGTAAGTTTGTCTTCTCCAAGGTCCTGGGGCTCCTCCACAACGTCTAGAAGTTTTATCTCTCTTTCAAGAAGCAGTCTCATCCTAGCCTCTAAATCTTCAATTTTTTTGGCTAGGCTATCCTAAAAGAGTCTTTATTAGAGGTCACCAGCATCATCCTCTTCAAGGCTCTGGGCTGGTTCCTGGCATTCCTTCCTCTAACTTGGAATTTGCACATCACGTTGAAAGACTTGGGGAGGTTGAGTAATGCAAGGAAGAGATTGTTGATGCACTAGAAGAGTCTCTAGAAGAGGGACATGATGGCGGGTGGTATTCCCCCAATGGAAGATTCATGATCTAAGGAGTTTAGAAGGTTCATCTCCATGGGAGGTTATTTTGATGCCCTCTAGTGTTGGAAAGCTAGGTGCATAGGATTGAGAGCACATACATTTGATGAGCTAGAGTGGGTGAGTGCTATCTGATAGAAAGGATTTAGTGTAAAAGAGGGGGCTTTCTTCAAAATAAGAAGGGGCATGCAAGGCTGACTGCCTTGAATAAATGGATTTCTCTATTTTGCAACCTCCTCCTCCATAGTCTGCAAGGCCTGTGCTTGCCTAAACAAAAACTCCTCTTTAAACATCAGTTCCTGTAGATACTCGTACTACTCCTCCAGTCTGTCAATCTCCATTGTCTACTTCTCAAATTCTAGGGCCATTTCCCTTATCATTGCAGGGCAACTAGAAGAGCTGCTTGAGGTGATTCTCTAAAATTTTTGAGTCTAATCAAAGTCATATGAAGGAATACAAGACCCATGATTCTATGCAAAAGAATTATACATATAAAAGTAAGATTTCTGATGGCACCAGGCTGCTTAACCAGTAGATTCAACTCAGAGTCACCATTGGTGTTTGATGTAAAGCCTCTAAAGGCTGGTCAGTTGAAAAACACACCAAAATTCTTCAACTCTTTAGACAAAACCTATCCCAATTGGTCCCACTAGGCATGCCAAAATTGTTGATGCAAAATATTTCACCCTTGGCAGGAGGCCGAGCTCCTGACTTCTTCACATAACTATGGAAACTTCCCTCTCACCTATGGGACTGGTGAAGCTAGAGGGGAGAGTCTCTAGATAAGGGTTAGCTCCCTTTGATGCATCATGTTCATTCCAACAAGTGCTAACACACACACACACACACACACACACACACACACACACACACACACACACACACACACACACACACACACACACACACACACACACACACACACACACACACATACACATAAATATATAATGGGAGGGATGAAAAGGGAGAAAGATTGCAGGAAAACAAACTACTCTATGGAGGTGATGCACCAAAATAAGTCGACCTTCCCACATCCACACTTTAAATTAGGCATACACATACATACACTTTAGACTTGGCAGAAGGACCACGCTGTAAGAAACTTGGCAGGGAGGCTTCCATGGAAAATATACAAAAAATAGAGATTCACCAAGGTGCTATGAAATGCACACTATAAGTGATTCCTTCTATTTTTGCACTTTCAAATACTGCTCTCCTTGTCAGCTACAGAAATGGTACCTTATAGACAACAGATATGTTGGTGTTGGACCTATGAAAGCATCAAGAAATAATTACTAAACACAAACTAACACTCAAGACAGACATAAATATCTATCCAAGATAGAGGTAAAAATGCATCTATTTATTTAGGTGAAATTACGCCAGGGCTACGCCTTAAAAATGTGGATGATAGTTTCTCAAATGACAAGTCCTCAACATATAGGAGAAGAAAAGGAGGCCTTTTGGCACCCCTTTTTACAAGTGGCCCATTTGCATCTCCTCATTGGGAAGAGCAGGCTACCTACAAAATAAATGTTGTGTCAACCTTGGCTTTGACTTCAAGCCCTTTTTGACATGGTTGCACTATTTTCTCATTAACTGAGGCTACTTCTTGAAGGCACCTACGTAGCTTGTCTACTCATAAATATGAAATGAAGAAAAAAATGGTTGCACAGTTGGCCGTTCAAATCTTTTAATGGTCAATTTGCAGCCACTATTTCACCTATTAGAGTAATTTCTTGAATCAACGCTCCCCTTCACCACTGAGACAACCTATTTTCTCCATGCCTGGTATTTTTTATTTTCCCTATCTTGTCTCTTCTGGCTCCTTTGGCCCTTGGGGGTGATCTTCTAGTAGGTCGCTACATTTCTAGGCTTCCTTTCATGGTTGGCATCTTTTTAGTTTGAAAACAAATGGCTATTTCACTATATGAAATATGACATTCACACGGCTATCATCGCTTTGAAAAATAATGGCTAATTCACTTCCTTATATTTGACAGCTTTTGAGACATCATCATCCTCGGCAAAAGGTCATTGGGTCCTTCGTTGGCTTCTCTATGGGCCCTTTTTGCTTAAAGTCCCTTCCTAGCACCTTCCCGAAGGGAAGGTAACCCATTCAACCTTCACTTTGTGCCCCTTTATTTGGCCAAGAGTCCCCCACAAGGGCACCTACCCTTCAGGGTCCTTTGGTGGGTTGCTATGCTCCTCTGGATGCTTCCTGAGTTTCTACAGACTTTTGTCCACAGACATTTTCCTGTAGACTTTTGTCTGTGGACATTTTCCCACGGACTTTTGTCCACAGATATTTTGCCCGGCCTTTGCTTGAACTGTGGCCTGAATTCCTTTAGAATTTTTATCTAAAGGAATTTCTTCAGACAAAAAGTCTTAAGGAATTCAAGTCTTAAACAAAATCTGAATTCCTTTCGTCTGACTTTATCTTTGAAGTGCCTGCCCTCCACAAGGGCATTTAAACTTTGAGCTGTCCTTCGGCCAAGGGCATACCCTTAAACCAAGCCATTGAACCAAAAATGGTTCAATGGTTCAAGCGGTTCAATCATTGCACGCCAATGCTGAGTGAATCAAAACTGATGAACTTGAAGCCACTGAACCATCCAGTTGAACCAAAGCTTGAAACAAGGCCGTTTAAACTGCAGATGGGTGAACCAAGTGCTGATTGAACTAGTGTGTTGAACCAAGCTGAATAACCATGGCATTGAACTTGTGTGACTTGAAATTGACTGGCTTCAAATAAAAAGGGAAGAAGGGGACCGATTTTGGCCTGTTGGGCAAAAATGGTCAACAATAACTAACTCAGAATATTTAATTGAGAAATAATATTTTTAGCATTTCAAAAACATGAGTTCATAAATTGATTAAATATTTAGGGAATAAGGTTCCAATTATTAGTATAATTTATTAAATAACTTTACTCTAAGAGGATACATCATAGTAGAAACTAAATGTTTAATAACTAGTCCATATAATTGGTACAACTGTTGTAATATTTTGTCAACAAATCTAGAAGCAAAAAGTGTATAAGTAGTAAAAATTCATGCTTATCTCACATTAATTCCATTATTGCATTCAACTTGTATGAAGTTATTGTCACCAAATATTTCACCCTATAATAGGGTGTTCATACTTATTCTTGATATGGGCAACATGGAAACACTTCCAATAATGTGGGTGTACCTATAATGGAATTGAGCCTCTAGATTTAAGGGCTAGCTCCCTAAATGTATCTTAAAATACTTACACCTACTTAACTAGTTGCTTATGGGGAAAAGAGTTAAAAGTTGCATGAAATGAACATAATCTAAGGGTGTGAACACCAAGATGTCTTCTATATGACCATTATTCTTTCCTACACTAATAAATAAAACACACAAACTAACTTCCAAGTCCTATGGATTCTAACATGAGTATTTCAATATGGAGGTGATATGCATGAGAGCTATCCAAGGTAAGTGAACCATAGGCTAGTTGTAGACACTAAAGCTCATTTTACACTTAAAATATAGGATTTTACACTTGATAACACTTCATATAACCTGTTAAAATAAGAACTCTTGCACAAACATGAAAGGATGAGGGAAGAAAGGATAGAGAATTATCACTTACCATCACCACACGTCACTTTCACACATAGACAATGGCTCAAGAACTCAAAATCAGATTTGTATTAATGTTCAAAGGCAAAATATGACATCATTATAGTAGAACTTCACCATACATTTAGTGAAAACTCTTTTACAAAGGCCAAAATGGTAGCTACTTATAACATTTGAGAGAGAAGTGGAAAAAGTGAATTTTGAAGGGGAATCAAAATGATTTTAAATTCATATAAACCATAGTTACAACTACTTCTAAAACTATGCTCATTCAATCTCCCTTATTGATCTAGGTCATTTAAGTCCATTTCATAGTTACATTATTCCTTCATTAGTACTCCCTAATGGTTACAATGGTAGGATTAAGTTATTCTAAGATGGGTCCTGACATCAATGCAATTACACAAATCAAATCCATCTGTTAGAATTTTATCTTGTTGTTAACTACTCATAACTAGTTTTTCATGGCATGAAAAAGTGGAGAGAAGGGTCCTTTTCATGTAGTTGGTTATACAGATGAAACCATTGAGATCTATGTGTATGCCTTTGTGGTATCCTTTGAAAACCAATTTTAGACTATTAGTTTTCCTATAGTCATCATATTGATGCAAAACTATAGATTTTATAGCCCCTTTTTAAGATCCAAAAAGGTCTAAATATACCCATTATGTTAATTCAAGTACCAAAGATTCACCATAAACATAGATTTCTTTTAAGAATGGTGAACATAGTCATAGAACAAACCCTACAAGATATAAAATGTCAAACCAGGGGTCCATATTAAGCCTTAATGGCATCCCTTTATGTTCTTGATCACCTTGGCTACATCACTATGTATTTTTCATGGCTTTCAACTAAGCTTCAATGGTGACATGTGCCCTTTGAAAATCTTGTCCTAGTTCTACCTTGGTCATGTGTCCAATCTCCAAGAAGTCCCTTAACTTCTCAACCTTTAATTTCATTGGGCATCGACTATGAATCAAATAATTGATTCATTGACCTTTGCTCACACCATCTAATCTCCATGGTATGAGTTAATGTGAGCCCTCAGATCTATCTTTGACCTATCAGCTCTATCCAAATTGGTGCCACTTGATAGTCTTGCATTTGCACTTAGGATTTATTGTTAGTCTACTTATTTTACGTGCTTACACCATGTGGTGGCCTCTTAAACTCCTTGAAATTTTGACTTATATCTCACTACTAAATAAATATTTACAATGTAATATAGACCATAGAATTTACTTGGATTTGAAAATAAATATCTATTTACCATGGTCTAAATTTGACGTCTATGCAACCATCATTTGACATCCACAAGACCATCATTGATGTCTATGTGAATGTCAAATTTAATACCCTAATGGTTTTTCCCATAACTTAAATTTAATACTATGTGAACATCTCCCATTTTTTAACCAAATTTAAAGGCTTGGATCTGGAAGCATAAAGGTGATGGAGGTACCAAATTTGTAGGAGATGTTCTTGATACTAAAAAGATTGTACCCACTTGATCCACTAGTTTTAGGAGCTTTCTAAGTGTGTTTAAAAAATGTTCAAGTGAGTTGACATATGAGTTTTGGATGATGTTTGCATACTTGTCACTAATAATTTGAACCTAAATAGATATTTTTTGAGGCTTGAATTTGATACTTGCATAAACATTTTACTTTGTGTGGCCAACTTTGAGGACATAGATCTTGAGATAGAAAGCTTACACGAGCATGAAATATGTAGATAAATATCCTAGAATGAATAACTTTATAGCACTATAATCATTTGGTTTGTGAGTATTTTTTATGTCTATTTATAAAATACACAAGTGAGCTAGTTCATTCATTCTTATGTGACGTGCAGGACAACCTAGCCTCTTAGACTTAGTAAGCTGAAATTTGAAGGCTTAGATCTTGGGATAAAAGACTCATCAAGATATGAAATTTAAAGAGAATGATCTTGGCACTAAGGACATTGATCATGCATGTTTTTATGGTCATGTGAGGATTTTTGAACATATTTATAAATTACATAAATAAGCTATCCAATCTAGTTCTTTGTGACATCCTAATGATGGTATGGCTTCAAAACCTTGTTCCTGAGCTATTGATTGATCTTTTAAAGCTTGAATGAACTTATTGAGGCTTGTGCAAATGCTCTCCATGATCCTAACCTATTGAACACCATAAAAACTTTCCACTTGCATATATGACCCTAAAATGACCCCTAAGACACCAAATGACACAAGGACTAAGATAGACTATGACCAAAGCTAGAATGGCATATGAAATGGCATCAAATGAGCTACAACATAGTCTATGACATTATAAAAATCCCCTATAAAATATTTTGACTATAGGGGTTTGACCCAGTTTGGCTTGTGGTAAAAATGGTCAACATTCTTGGTGATTTCCCAAGGGTTACATGCTTTCTATGCCATGACCAATTACCTAATCCTATCCATTAGGCTATGGATTCACATGTACAATAGGTTTGACATATAAATTTCCTTTAAAAACACATAATAATGATAGAAAACAATAAGAATAAGATACAAAATAAGAACACACATTGCTTTATGAGCACTTATGGAACACAACGCAACAAGAAAGGTAACATACACCTAAACAAACTGACTCAAGCACTAACCTAAGATGAAAACTTCCTCTAAGATCAAAGGGGAAGTTTGAAATCTCTCTTACTTTATGACATAAAGAGTTGAATGAGACATGTATCTTTTTGATCCTTGACATTGATGCATCCATATTCTTCATGGTGTTTGTCGACTTCATTGGCATGATGTTCAATGAGAACCAAGCACATACAAATAAGCTAGCTATGGAAATGACCTCTTCTTTCATCTAAAAAACCTTAATTTTCTCATATGGTTCTTCAACTATGACCTCTAATAATGGTTGAATAGGGATTTTCTTTTTGGTTTCCATAGTGTCCTTAATAAGATTGGGTTTCCCTTTAAATCAAAGTTATTAAATCTCATCAAGGAGATATAAATAATACAGCCAATCTTGTTCATTATCCTCCATGGAAAAAAAATTATTCACCTTCTCATGTACATGGCCCTTAATGTACAATTTTGAAAATATGATAGTCCTCTCAGCCTTGTTTTTCTCCTTGATAGATTGTACTTGGTGTTTATAAGTATCAATATCTTATTATTCATGATCCAATACCTTTGTATATGGCTCAATATCATTTGGGTGTCTTGACTATCTTTAAGGTTCAATAACTTTTACCTTTCCCTCACTTTCCATGTCTGCAATCTTTTAGACACTAACATCATCATATTGCTTTATGATAGTATATTCTTGATCAAAATAATGACCTTCATCTTTATACTTGATGGAATACTTGTCAACATGATCATTAGTATCGTTATCAACCTTGTCATTATCTATAGAATCTCTTGGAGAAAAAAGAGACTTACCCAACTTGCCAAACTCTTTATATATGGCATTGATCTTTTGCCATAGTTCCTCTTCATTCACAACATGAGACCTTTCTCTATGCTTATTGAGATAATAACTAACATGCTTGTTAGATTCATTATCCAAATTAGATGTAGATTTCCTGGGAGGAGGATTAACCTTACTGAGTTGATCAACATATGAAATGAAAATTTTGACACAAGTCATTTTTATCCACCTCATGAGTGTCCTCTTTAAGAGTTGTTTCAACTATCTTGGTCTCATGAGACTCTTTTAGGACTACAACTTCTTGAGGAGTGACTTGACCTTTTTCATTGATAGTAAACTCCACTTCATGCTTGATATGGCCATCCACAAGTTCATGATTAGATATGGAGTCTTCTTCAAATGCCTCTCTCTTCAAGTCTTTACCACATTCATCATGGATAGCTGCAATAGGATCAATAGGATCTTCAATATGTTTATTTTCATCTAAAAAGGTAGGATTACATTCGTGGTAACCAAGGGGAGGCCCTATGGAAATTTACTCCTCATAGCCACTCATGACATCCTCTTGGTTAGCCTTGGCTTGGATTTTCTCCTCTTCACTTACTTCTCTCAAGATGGGTTCTTCCTCAAGAAGGGGTGAGGTGGAAGTTTGATGGATAGGCTCATGTGAAAGAGATGGAATATGAGGTGAAGGATGATATGTGATGGGGAGCTGATGAATTAAATATGGAGTGTGAGGTGAAGTAGAAGGCTTATGAGTGGATTTAGGAAAGATAAAATCACTATTAAGCTCATAAGGAAGTAACTTCTTGGGCTAATTAGAAGAACAAACATCTATACAAGTAGGATTTGAAATTTGCCAATAGTCTCCTTGAGTTTCTTCTATAGTAGCATGTTCATTTTTGAGATTTTTATCCTCCCACATACTTAACATTTATATTGATAATTAAAGGCACTTCTTTTCCAAGTCCATTTATTCTTTGACCTCCCATTGAGTTCATCTAGTTCTTCAAATGTCTCAAAATTTTTCATATAATTTTGGGTAGCACCTCTCAACCATTCCATGATATAATCATGGATCACATCATACTCATCATCCCATGTTATCATTTCATCTTCATTAACCAATAATTATTGTATGGATGCCAATAAGGGCTTGATATAAGATGGAAAAAATGGAGGGTAATGATGAGGATCAAGACCAGTTTCATTTTGTTGCATTCTATCCTATAGGAGTCTACATCTTGCCTTATAATACCTTTGTATATAGTTCATGTAAACATATGATACCTCATAGAAAGACTCATAGGATTACTCTTGAGTTTCATAAGCATCATGGTATGGTTGATAGGGAGGCATTTATTGATAAGTATCTTGTTAGCCTTCCTCCTATGAATGTTCAATAGCATGGTGTCTATATGGGGGGGGGGAAATAGAGGATTATAGGGTTGACATGGCTCATAGGATTGATAGGACTATTGGGGAGTACATTATGGTTCATAACAAGGCTGATAAGGAGGTCCATGGTAGGGATATTCGCCATAGTTGTTCATGTAAAACTCATGTATCAAAGGAAATGTTAAAAATATTGATCAAAACTTCAAATAAAGATACCTAGACTACTTACAACTAGAATTTATCATTTAGAGTTGCCATTGGTGCTAGGTTATTTTCTTCCAAAAGATGAATAAAGGAAAGACACACCAAAACTATTTCCACTCTCTTGGACCTTGGTCCCATCAAGCATGCCAAAACTATTGTCACCAAATTTTGAACCCTAAAATAGGGTATTCAAACCTATTCTAGATTTGGGCAACATGGGAACACTTCTAGGTATGTGGGTGTACTTATAATGGAAGTGATCCTCTATATTTAAGGGTTAGATCCTTAAATGTATCTTGAAATGATTACACCTACTTAACTAGTTGCTTATGGGGAAAATAGTTATAAGTTGCATGAAATGAACCTAATCTAAGGGGGTGATACACCAAGATGTCTTCCATATGAACATCATACTTTCCTACACTAAGAAAAGAGACACACAAACTAACTTAAAAATCCTATGGATTCTAACATGAGTATTTCAATATGGAGGTGATATGCATGAGATGTATCCAAGGTAAGTGAACCATAGGCTAGTTGCAAACACTAAGGCTCATTATACACTTAAAAGATAGGATCATACATTTGAAAACACTTCATATGACCTATTAAAATAGGATATATTTCACAAACATGAAAGGGTAAGGGAAGAAAGGATAGATAATTATCACTTTGCATCACCACACATCACTTGCACACATAAATAATTTTTCAAGAACTCAAAATCAGAATTGCATTAATGTTCAAAGGCAAAATATGACATCATTCCAGTAGGGCTTCACCATACATTGAGTGGAAACTATTTTACAAAGGCCAAAATGGTAGTTACTTATATAATTTGAGAGAGAAGTGGGAAAAGAGAAGTCCATAGGGGAATCAAAATTAGCTCAACTTCATTTCAACCAACTCTATCCAAACAAGTGCCACTTTTCAATTCGATATTTGTACTTAGGATCCATTGTTAGTCTACCTACTTTATGCACTTATGCCATGTGGTGGCCTCTCGAGCTCCTTTACCTTTTGACTCATATCACACAATTTCATCAAGATATATGATGCAACACATACCATTCTATTTGCTTGGATTTGAAAATAAATGGTTATTTAGTGTGGTCTAAATTTGATGTCCACATGACCATCATTTGATGTCTGTAAGACCATTATTAACATATATACAAACATAAAATTAAGAACCTAATGGTTTTTTCCATTTTTTAAAGTCTACATCTATGCAAACATCTCCCATTTTTTAACCAACTTTGAAGGCTTGGATTTGGAAGTGAAAAGGTCATGGAGGCACCAAATTTGTAGGAGATGTTCTTGATACTTAAAGGATTGTGCCCACTTGATCCATTGGTTGTGAGATATTTCTAAGTATGTTTACAAAATGTTCAAGTGAGCTAACCTACAAGTTTTTGATGACATTCATGTGCCTATCACTGATCATTAGAACCTAAGTAGTTATTTGTTGAGGCTTGAATTTTACACTTGTGCAAACATTTTACTCTGTATGACCAACTTTGAGGACGTAGATCTTGAGATAAAAAGCTTGCATGAGCATGAAGTTTACAGAGAAAGATCATAAAATTAATAAATCCATGGTGATACAATCCTTTAGCTCATAAGTCTTTTTGAGGTGTATTTATAAAATTCACAAGTGAGCTAGTTCGTTCATTCCTATGTGACATTCAGGATAACCTGGCCCCTTAAACTCGACAAGCTAAAATTTGAAGGCTTAGATCTTGAGATATAAGACTCATGAAGATATTAAATTTGAAAATAATGATTTTTTCATAAAATACATTAATCACACATGGTTTTATGGTCACACAAGGATTTTTGAGCATATTTATAAATTACACAAATAAGTTATCTAGTCTAGTTCTTCATGATGTCCTAATGATGGTCTAGCTTCACAAATCTTGTTCTTGAACTACTACTTGATATTTTAAATATTTAATGAACTTCTTGAGGCCCATGAAAACTCTCTCTATGATCCTAACCTATTAGGCACCATGAAAACCTACCACTTGCATATATGACCCTAAAATTACCCCTAAGACACTAGATGACATAAGGGCTCAGCTAGACTATGACCAAAGCTATAATGGCATAAAATGAGCTACAACATACTCTATGACATTATAAAAATCCCATTTAAAATATTTTGACTATAAGGGGTTGACCCATTTTGGCCTGTGGTAAAAATTCATGTCCAACTCACATAAATGCCATTGTTATGTTCAACTTGTATGAAGTAAAGTATTTTCTTGAAATTTTTCCATGTGATTAAATGTATGTATAAGGTTTTTTAATGTGTGGTTGAACTCAACCACAAATAATTTTGGTGCTAGTACCAGGAGTATGCAGACAACAATAAGGGGTTAACATTTATTAAATATAAAGTAATTGTAAATTCTAGAAATGAGCCAAGTAGGTAATAGTGGTGCCAAAGGTCATTTTTGCACTGAATCTATAACACTCTAAAAAAAATTAATACATCTAATACACAATGTAAAATGTTTAATTGATTGAATTTATTAAGCAATAGAATGAACCTTGGTATAACTCATAATAATCAAAATTCATGTTATCAAGGTCAACATGAATCAATAATTCAAAAGTAACTTATAATCAATCACATAAGACTAATCATTTAATAAGGAGTATTAATAAATAATATTAATACAAATAAATAATTTGACTATAATAATAAATATCAACACCATGATAGTAAGATCAACTACCAACCAGAATAGAAGTATATTCAAATGATAATAATAAAAGATTATATGGTTTTTCCAACTCATTTCATCCTAATAATATTATATAATAAACTTGGAATATATATTTTTATATGTTTCTCATAGCTACTAATCCACATCAAGATTTATGATGTTTGAAAATTTTTACTAACAATGAAGAGTACCCAAGACATTTCAACTTAAATCACCACCAATAATGTCCAAATATTCATTATTATCCAAATAAATAATGTAACAACTATGATTCATGAATACCATATACTCTTATCCCTTGAGGGGAAAATAACACACTCATAAATCAACACAAGTATGGATCATGATGTAACTCCTTCACAAGTAATAGATGATACAATATTGCATAACATCAACCAAAGGAAAACTAAATTTAATAATAATAGCTTACTACAACTAAACTCAGAAGAACATGCTGAGGTAATGTAAGCACAAGATATTTCACACAAAAATTCCAAGTTATAGAGATCCAAGTGGATGAGAAACACTCATAAAACATGTCCAACCAAAGCAACTAGTCTTATGATCCTAGCCATCCAATGGCCTTAACCACCCCATCCATTAGTTAGATGGAGGAGTTTAGTAACTGGGTGTTTGTGAGAGGTTGGGTGCATGCTATGAGGTATCAAGACATAAAAATAATTGTCAACACTTGGATTTTAAACCTTAAGGATATGACTAATTCTCCTTATCCAAGTGGTACCATGGAGACATTTCTCTTGCTATGGGTGACAATATTGAGAAATGAATCTCTAGATGAGGGGCTAGCTCCCCTTGATGCACCTTTAAAGCTCTCTCTCTAACTTAGTAATTTGGAGATGGAAAGGGATTCAAAAAAAAACTAAGAAAACAAAAGGCTGATGCATAATTCCCTCTTACTTTATTTTAAACTACTACATAAAGACAACAAAGAATCTATCACACAAAACTCACAACCTAGGTTTCATTGCTACATTAATATTTCATATGTTAGATTCAAGAAGATATGTGATTTTTAGGAGGGAAATGAATTATTCAAAAGAGGGATGAAGTAATTAACCAATTATAATATAACTTTACACTTAGAAAAGAATACTAGCAAAGACCTGCAATAATCTCCTTTCTGTAGATTGGTAGACCATCAAGAGTACAAGCTAGAAAGGATAATATTTTACTATACTAGACCTACAAGATTCAAGTCATTACTCAATAGTACAGCATGTGA
The DNA here is from genome assembly GCA_037957365.1 of Torreya grandis. Lineage (NCBI taxonomy): Eukaryota > Viridiplantae > Streptophyta > Pinopsida > Cupressales > Taxaceae > Torreya > Torreya grandis. The sequence continues at coordinate 1,768,307 of JARHVA010001502.1, forward strand.
GTGGAAATAAAACTTTTATATTCCTTTAATAGTATTTCAAGTACAAATTTGGCTAATTTTTTTCCATCAACCAATAGAGGCTACCCAAAAGAGCTAAGAGAATGCATATTTATAGCTTTTGAGAGGAGGAACAAGTAAAGTAAGTCTAAGGTTCACTTGGAAATGTGTCAACTTGAAATAATTAGTTACATTTGCATGTGGAAGAGAGGTGGGGTGAGATATGTTATGTCATAGAGTTAAAATTGTCCAAACTAACTCATAAGAATGGTGAAAAGTGGCACAAAACTTATAATTATAGCATAAGAAATTGCCTTCATGATTTACCTTCTAAAACTACCTTATCTATACATATGGTCAATTTTAATGGCTGGTATTATAAATAGGGGTTACAAAAAAGTCCCCACATGCATTGGATTGATCCTTGATAATCCCTATTCTTGTGGAGATGCAAAATCATCCTTGGTAGTTTCAAAATGGCCCTTTTCCATTCAACTTCTACACTTGGCATTAAAAAAATCTTTATTTTCCAAAATTATCCATGCACAAGATGGAATGACACTTTTCAAAGGTGATCCTATCATCAGTTTTAATAAAAAAACTTTTAAAATGATTCCCTAGATGCTTTTCACCACTTTCCCTAAGTTTTCACTAGCTGGTTCACTGGATTGGCTAAAATTAAGAGCTTGGTTCAAGAACTTAGGGGATGATTCATGAGATTAAATTAATTTTGGGAGTTATATCAAGTGTAAATCTTCATACCAATTTTTTTTTATCTTCTAACTTCTCCTATAGCCTGCACACCACATAAAATGGTCAAAATAAGCTCTATTTTGGCCTATTATATACACCTCCATACAAATGAATCACATGTGTAGAATATATAGAGATTCATTTACATCATCTATTTGGTTTCATTTCCATTTAATTTCATTTATATTCTCAAAATTCTTCATCTCCTCAATCAAGTCACTGTAAGTTTTTTGCAAGGGTTTTGAGTGGCCTAGACTCTTAACCTTTGTTCATAAAGATCAAACATTGAAACTCATTTTAAATGCCATTTATGGATCTTCAAGATCATTATATAACATATCCAAATGGTTTATGGTCCCATGTAAACATTCATGAAATATATGAGTCATGGAAGTTGACCTTTGAATTGCTTTCATGCTTATTGTGAGGGTTTTAGTATATATAGGGTTAAATATGGCTTCTTATGGAGTTTCCTTGTCAAAAAAAGATTAATCACATATGTATTTGACCTATTAACATGTTCCAATCCTTGATATATCTCACCAAGATCCCAAAATTTAGATGTCCCCTATTTTGGGATAAGACCTATGCCTTCCCAACATGCCTATTTGCACTTTGTGAACCAAAAGATGATAATTTGCACTTTAAATTAATTAATACAGCATGAAAACATCCTATCTACCCCCATAGGCATCATAAAAAAAATATAGCACTTAGATAAGGTTATAAATGTTAATTACATCTAATTTGGTACTAGGTCTACCTGTAGAGCTTCTTGTCCAGATCATCTCATTAGCATTCAAACATTATAGACTAGTTTCTTATGCTTTCTTATTTTTTCCCAAACTATTCTAACCTTTCCATCTAATTAGAGATTATTAGGCCTTTTTTTTGGGAAAATTGAATATTTTTTGAGATAAAAAAGGTCATAATTACCAACTATACCAAATGGTTTTGTTATATTCCATGGTTGGGGGTCTAACCATCTCAATCTTCCTAAAAAGGGGGAAAAACCCTATTTTTGCATGTTTATGCTCAAATCTCCCTATAGCTTCTACCTCCACACAAATTTAATTCTCATAGGTTGTTAAAACATGGTCCTCATCCTCATTTAAATATCATAGATCTTTTAGAACTATATTAAACCCCTCTTGTTAGTGAAAATACTTGTTTTCCCTTAGATCCAAGGGTCTTCTAACCTACCTACATGGACTAAGACATACTTTGTACAAGTGAAAAGGTATTTGGTCATTTAGTGAGTGTTATAAGCATGATGAAACACTAATTTTATGATAATGAAACATCCTTCATTATTTTAACCTTTCTCCTCCTTTTTTTCTCTATACTTAGCATTTCAATCCTTCACCTTTCACTCTTATCACTGCCTACTGAGGACTGAGACAACCCTCATGAACACATTAGGTTTGGTTAAGGATCATGGTAGGGAAGGTTATAAGGGTTATTTGATCCATTGGAGAGACATAACCTTCACTTTTCTTGTCTAAAGTCCTCAATCTTCTTATATACTCCCATGACTTGACTGTCTTCACACTTTCCTATAGGACTATAAGTGCATATTTTTCCCTACCTATAGGTTTGCAAGGTGGGTGTTTAACTTAAAAAGCATATACAATCCTTTATTTGTCTTATTAACATAATATTACATCTTTTTACCCAATTGTATGCTTCACTTAATCACAAAAACCACCTTATTCCTAACTAAGACCAATTTATTAATACCTCTAACTGTAGGTGCATAATCTAGGCATGCAGGTTATTCAAGAGTTATTTGGAGCATGTTATGAGCATATAGGGCTTGTTGAGATTTAATATAGATTTATATCACTCACACTAGGACCTAGTTCCTTAATAAGAACCCTCAACACCATCTCTTTATGCCAATCATTAAAACATTACCTTCACTATATACTTTGCCCTATGTACAGACATGGGATAGGCCTAAAAGGTCATTTCATATAATATAATTCTTCTTCATGACCTAATTTCTAAAGACTCATTATTGTATCCTTTGGAACTATTTCCCCTTTCAATAGTAGGTCTAGAGTCCTTCATGCATAGTGTGAGTGTCAATTTCTTTCCAAATATTGTAGATAACACTGTCTACTTTTAGTGGTTTATTAACAAATTTTGAGGGTCTCAAAAACCATCTCATTCTTGTCCTAGTGACCTAAAAATTTTCAAGTGCATTTTTGTAGATAGGACTACTAGGAAAAACAATTAGGGGCATTGAAACACCATTTGGTCATGATATGTATTATCCCAAAAAACCTTGAGGACCTCTATTTGGTCCATTTAGGGACTGAGAGACCAAAACTCAGCCACTTCCCTTGCTTAACAATTCCATCTTTTCCAATACTCTTAATGAGGAAGTAAGTTCTATCATGGTGAAGTAAATATATAGGCCTTGGTAAGGGATATTTAAGACCACCTCACATTCTTTAATGCTCCCCTATCTCCTGTCCATGACCTCCTGTAGGTTGGAATGTGTTGAAGTGGAGAACTGCTCAATAGCACCTATAGGTGCACCTTTTGGCAAATAGGTAGTATATTAATCCAAAGTGGGAAACAAGCCTAAGAAAGGATTTTTTGTATGATTGATGCCTTTCAAACCAAATTAAGAATGGATAACCTATAATAATGCCTTAGAAAACATGCATAAACATCTAAAAAACATGAACTCATCAGACTGAAACAAGAGAATTGAGATAACTACAAATAGTGACCCCCCTCATAGTTACAAACCCAAAAAAGGCTACTTGGAGTGTTAACATTTGTTTATAAAGGAGGAGGCACCAAAATACAAAATAATATTATCAATGTGAATTATACTCAAGGTACTATCCACCCTAAGATCATTTCCACCAACTCAAACTGTATGAACCATAGTGAGTACTTGAAGTTGACTTTCCTTTGCATACCAAGAGGAAATAACAAAAAAATGAGTTGTAGATGCATATTTTTACATTATCCTTGAATTTAAAACATGTAAATGGGTGTGGGGAGGTGAAGAGACACCCACCCACGTTTTTAGCTAGAGATTAGATCATGGGGACCGTACAAGTGCCTAAAAAGACTTAGAAATAAGGAAAAACTCCCATTTCCTAACTATAACTGAATCTTGTATGGTCACATACTTTAGTATAACATTCTCTAACCTATCCCACATTAAACACAACTTGGTGATGAGTTTATCACTTTAATCTATACAATTCCTTTCTTAGCTCAAAAGTGGGCCCACAAGGTATTTTTTACATATTGAATATGGTAAATGAAATTTTATGACTTAAAAAGATCTTAGATCACATTTAAAAACATATTAGGACTATAACAACATATTTTATTCCTTTGACCAAGTTTGACCCTATTTGACTAGGGTTAACTTTCATTGACTTGACTAGTACAAAGGGCTAGACTTTAGACCAAGGCTAGGCAAAGAAATAGTGAACATCTAGATCAAAATGAAACCCCTATAGGACATGGATAAACATATATAAATTTTAGAAATTTAGGGGTTGAATTAAATTTTAATAAATGTCAAATTTGGTCAACACTTTTAGCAACTCTTTTGGGTAACATGCTTGCCTATGTTAGAAACTAGTAACCTTATCCAACCATAGGCCAATTAAGTGAATGGATTCTTGAAGATGACTAATAAATACATGCCTAAATAAAATATAAATCAAACACACCACACAAAAATAACAAGACCAAGCAAAGACAACACAAAAAAAGATAAGGACAAACTCATACTTGTGCATAAGCACTTAGGGAACACAAGGAAAACAAGAAACTATGTACAAGGGAAGAGGAGAACCTTGGTAATAATGCTTGATGTGTATCCCATTTACTAGGCTATGAAGCTCCTCTCCATCCAACTTTTTAATTTGGAAATTATTATGTGACTTGTATTAAGTGATCACATATGGGCCACTCCACAAAGAATCAAACTTTGTGTGTCTTCCAAGTTTAGTCCTATCTTCATCCCATTTTAGGATAATGTCTCCTTCCTTGAAACTTCTTGTCATGGATTTATTGTCAAAATAATTCTTTGTTTACTCTTGGTTAGTTGTCATAGTTTGCATAGCTTGATCTATTTTCTCCTCACGCTCCATTAACTCACACAACCTAACTTTTATGCTCTCATTCTCCATTAATTATATCTAATAGGTGAGGTCTAAAGCTGGTAACTCAATTGAGATAAGAATCCTAGCCTCCCTTTCATACACAAGTGTGTATGGTGAGTTCTTAATTACTCTCTTTGGGGTGATCCTATCAGCGCAAAGGGCTATCTTTAACTAAGAGTTTCAAGTCCTTTGATTCTCCTCCATTGTCCTCTTTATAATCCTAATTAGGTTCTTTTTTATGGACTTTTCTAGTCCATTCACTTGGGGGTAATAATTGAAGGATGTACTAATATAGATGCCATGTTTTAAGGCCCATTCAATTGTCCTTGCTCCTAGAAAGGCTAATGTATTATCTAAAATGATTGTTGAGGGAGCTCCAAACCTAGTTTCTATACTCTCATAGAAGTCTATGACTAAGTTTTCATTTACCTCTTTAAGAGCTACAACCTCCACCCATATTGAAAAGTAATTAGTAGCAGTCAACACCTACTTGTAGCTGACACTAGAAGGTGGATTGATTAGGTCTATGAAATCCAAACCCCATTGCATAAAGGTTTGTTCAACCTAGATTGGATGAAGGGGAAAGGTAGATAGCTTTTGTTTGCCATCAAAAGAGCACACTTTTGGAATTTTCTTACCCAAGCATGGGTGTCTTTGAACAAGCTAGGCCAAAAGTAACCATCCCTCATAATCCTATTGGCTATAGTTCTTAGATCAAAATGACCACCAACTGGTCCATCATGGAACTCATACAATAATTTTTCATTCTAATCCAAATTAGGACACCTCAAAAACACACCTAAAAAATCCTTCCTAAATAACACTCCATCAATAAGTACATAAGGAATGGATTGTAACCTAAAATACCTTCTATCTCTATCAAGACCTTATGGAAACTCACTAGTTTGAAGGAAATGAATCATGTATTGTGTCCAAATCTTTATGGATGAAGGTAAAAATACTATAGGGTCATCATGGAGTGATAAAACAACCTTCATTTTCTCTTTAAAGTTTGAAGAAAGATGTTCACATAGTCTTTTTCCCTTCACTAGCTTGGTTATCTTGATCTCCAAATCATACTCCATCACTTTGGTTATCCAACCTACCCTTTTTTTATTTAAATATATACTCAATATAAAGTATTTTGCAGTAGGATAAGGCACAAGTATGTGAAATCTATTATTTGATAGCATGTGTCTAAACTTATTTAGACTCCTAACAACTAAAATCACTTATTTCTCAACATAAGTATATCTTACCTCATAGCCTTCTAAAACCTTCGCTAAAAAAGGAAATAAGCTATTCCAAATTCTCATAATTTTATTTTTTAATCATGGTATAAATTACCTCTTCATTCCCAAAAATATACAAAGTGAAATCCTTGGAAAATTTTGGACTTGTAAGAGTAGGAGCTTGGGCAATAGCTTATTTGATTTATTCAAAACTTTCCTTTCTCCTTCTTGTTCAAGTGAACATTTCATCCTTTTTTAGCATGGAGGTTAGAGGCTTGACCAAGTTAGAAAATTTAGGAATTAATTCCTTATGAAATTTATCTTCCCAAATAAATTTTAAAAACCTTTCTTATGCTTGGGCAAAGACAATTCCAAGATGGCATTCTCTCTCTCATGATCAATGGATAAGCCTTTCTTGGAAATAATATGTCCTAGTAGTTTACCTTCATGGATATAAAAAACACACTTATTTGGGTTTATAGAGATCCTATAATCTCTATAACTCTCAAATATTAGTTTTAGGTGCTTCAAATGATCATTTGCATCCTTGGAGAAAACTTTCACATCATCAAGATAAACCAATACAATGTCATTTATTAGTCCTTGGAAATCCATATCCATTGCACGTTGAAAAGTAGCTCTATAATTTGAAAATCCAAATGGAATATTACTATAGGCATATGTGCCCCATTTGGTAGTGAAATATATTTTTTATTGGTCACTTTCCTTCACCAAAATCTTATTGTACCTAGAATAATCATCTAGGAGAGAAAACCTCTCACTACCTTCCATAACTTGTAAAATTTTATACATAGAAGGGAGAGGATAATTATATCTCAAAGAGACCCTATTAAAATCTCTAAAGTCTACACACAACCTTATCTCCCCATTCTTATTCTAACAAGGATTAAATTGGCCAACCAAGAAGAATGCTTGATAGGAAAAATGATTCTAGACTCAATCAACTTAGTGAGCTCTTTCTTCATGAGTGGTTCAATCTTGGGATTGATTGGCCTTTGTCTATGCTTGATGGGTTTATAGTTTTTATCTATATTTATGGTATGTTGAGATAATATTGGATCAAAACCCTTCAATTCACTATACTCCCATGTAAAAATATCACTAAAATCCTTGCATAATTCAATGAAATCATGATTCTCTTGACTAGTTCATACCTTTCCAAGTGTAAGTAGATTATACTTAAATATCTCTACCTTTTCATAGTTATCTTTTTTGGTAGGAATACTTAATTTCTCTTTCTTCAACTGATCATCATCATTGAATATGCTTTCAAGAGTCACTAGGCCTTTGGGAAGCTTGTTAGACTTTAATTAGACAATCTACCCTCCATATTGTTGTTGAAGCTTGGACTAAATTTTTATAGATTACTCAGCCTCCTCTTATAGAAAAAGGGATATTTTTTGGTCACTCTTAAATACCTTCCAATTGGTGACATTATCCAGTATGGAAGGCCTAACAATCACTTTAGATGAGGTTGGTTCTTGTCTTCTTTTATGCCTTTTGGAACATCAAATTGAGAACTAGTAGATGCTAACCTATCATCATTCTTATTATCTTCCCTTAGAATATATGTGATGTTAAAATACATGAAGTCTTCTACAAGATCCCAAACTATATTCTTGTAGGACTTGATCAAGGCATTCTTGGTCAAAATTTTCCCTCTAACTTTGATTTAAAATAAGTTCACTATTCCATTCACTTGAAGCTCTCTAATCCCTCTTTTCTTAGCCCATTTAAGGCCATGAATGAGGGCTTCATATTTTGATACATTACAAGTGCATGATAATTGGATTATAAATTTTACAAAGTACCTCTCTTTTGAAGGTGAAACCAACATTGCTCCACCACCTACCCCAATATTTCTTCTAGACCCATCAAAGAAGAGATGCCATAAACCATTCACTTGGCTTCACTAGATTGGGTATGAAGGAATCCTTATCATGCATATAGTACACCCCAAGACTAGATTATTCAATAAACTTGTAAGGATCATGATCATAGTGTTCATTCCCCATTCATCTAGAAATAAATTAGAAACTCCCTCAAGGGAAGATGATAGAAATTGGTCAATGTGAATATCCTCTTCATCAATGATGGCATAGTTAACATTTGCCACCTTAGGTGAGTATGGATCCAAGTGATATTTATGGATAGGTTTAGATTCAATCTTCACCTTAGTACCATAATTTTTCCTAAACACCATATAGGACCAATTAGCTACCAAGTTCCCACCTATTTTAGCTATAAAATCTCTTGACAAGCAAAGGATAAAGTATGGAGGTAAATCTACCACCACCACATCATAAGCAATGGGAAAAGTAGGAAAATCATGAAGTATCAGATTAAAAAAATTTATTATCCCCAAAGTCTTTTTTGGTGTTCCATCCAATTGTAAGACTCCCTTAGTCATTGGCTCATACTTTAGGCCTAATTTATCCACTATACATTTTGGCATAACTAAAGTATGATGCAATTATGAACCAAGAAATCACCAATGATTATAGTTAGATAAAAATGAGGAGTATTCTCATTCTTCTTTAATTTACCATCAATTGATTGAGTCCCATTCAGTAAGACCACATTGTTATGTCTAGATGGGCCAACTTGCTTACCCAATTCATGTAGTTCCTTTTGAAGTATATCTTTCTACCCTGGCATTGTCAAGGAGTTCCATAATGAGATATTCATGTGAATATTCTTCATCTAGTCCACCACATTGATTTGAGGATTATTCACCTTAGGAAATTCCTTGGGAACACTAACACCTTGTGATGTAGCTTGTGTAGGTGGAGGTGTAGGAGCTGGATTCATGTCTATAAATCTCTAATTTTCTTGTAATATATGAGATATATTGGACCCATTCACCATTTTATATGATTAAAGGGTCAAAATAGGTCCTTTAGTGGCTCCTTGAGCTTCTTCAATAGCCCTCCTCTTAGATCTAGTGTTGGAAGAGACACTAGCATTGATGTTGCTTGGATTTGCCAAATGACTTATGGCACAAAACTCTCCCTCCAAGTGATTAATGAGAGTGGAATAATATTTAACTTGGCCATTCTAAATTTCATGTTTCATTGACATTTCAAAGTTTGGAACTTGTAGCACTTAATCTCCTTGCATTCCCATAGCTTGATTGTGCATTTCATTTGCATAAGCAACCTAATCTTGGCCTTGTTCAAAATATGGATAGCATGATTGTTCTTGGACTAGATTATTTTTAGTGGGTAAAATGGCCTTGGAGGATGAGGTAACATTGGTATTATATCTTTGATAGGGCCTATCTTGGGTGATTTGACCTTGTCCATGGGCATTCCCTTGAAAATGAGGTTTATTGGCTTTTCTAAACTGATTGTAAGACTGATATGGCCTATAAATTTGGGCTTGTTGAATTTTGAGGGTAACCAAACCATTAGTGACACTTTGTAGTAAAATTTTAACCTCATGTATCTCATTGGAAGGAAGCATGTCAGACTTTTCACTACTAGGCAAAGGGGCTAAGGTAGGAGGAACAACTTGACTAGGAGGCTACAAGTCAAGGAACAATGGCATTAGAGGCCTAGGAGAAATCTTCCATGCTTGAACAAGACATTTTTTTTCCATTTATGGCTATATCATAGGTAATAAGGATTTTATTCCCACCCATGTAATGAATCATCATAGACACATCACTATTCAATGCCTTTAGGTAGTACAAGAATGCGTAGTTTGGAGTAGTTCTCACAAGGGCTAGGATCCTATCCCATGTTTTTTGAAATATAGTATTAAAATATTCCATAAGATCATATGGTTCCCTCTTAATAGTGGTCAATTGATTAGATAAATACAAGTAGTCATTCTTGTCCCCAAACCTATTATTCAATAGATCTCCCAATTCATCCCATGAGCTAATGGAATTTTGAGCTAGGGTACCATACCAATCCAAAAATTTGCCTTTGAAGGATAAATCCAATAATCTAATAGCCACATTATCTTGGGTAATGTTGTGGATATTACAAAAAAATTCTATGTTTCTAATATGTTCAATGGTAGTAATAAGACTATCCCCACTAAAAGATGGAACACTTTTAAGGGCTACTCCTAGAATTTGATCATATTGGGCAAGATTCAAAGGAGATGATCTAGTGAAAGGTACAAAGGTTTTCCTTCTATCCATATTTTAATGATCAATATAGATGTTAGGAATGGAATGTAACACAAACTTATAAGCTTTAAACACAAAATCTCTTTTATAAGGATGAGTGTTTACAAACCTAAACCTTTTGGTGGAGTATGGAGGTAAGTGCACAAACTCAAAAGGTACACCTTTAGAAAAAGACCTAGTGGTTACCTTTGATATGGAAAAAAAGGATTGATCATCAACCAAAGACTTGAATTCTTCAATGGAGTCACTAGGTACTAAATGTAGATGCTTCTTTTAACTTCAACTATGTCAAGACCAGCACTAATCTTAAACAATCTCCTAGGACTTAAAAGCCCCACTGAGCATGCCAAAAACTATTTACACTTAGATTTTCACCCTTGAGGAGATGCCTAATTCTCCTCATCAAAGTGGCACCATGGAGACATTTCTCTTGCTATGGGTGATAATATTGAGAAATGAATCTCTAAATGAGGGGTTAACTCCCCTTGATGCACCTTTAAAGCTCTCTCTCTAACTTAGTAACTTGGAGATGGAAAGGATTCAGAAAAAAACTTTGAAAACAAAATGGTGATACACCAATATATAATTTCCTCTCACTTGACTGAAAAATACTACTTAAATACAACAAAACATCTATCACACAAAACTCAAAACCTAGGTTTCATTGCTACATTAATATTTCATATGCTATATTTAAGAAGATATGTGATTCTTAGGAGGGAAATTAATTATTAAAAAGAGTTATGTAGTCATGAGCCACTTCTAATATACCTCTACACTTAAAAAAGAATACTAGCAAAGACCTGCAACAATCTCCTTTTTATAAATTGGTAGACCATTAAGAGTACAAGCTAGAAAAGATAATCTTTTAATAGATTAGACCAACAAGATTCAAGTCATTACTCAATAATATAGCACGTGAGTATAAATATCACTTGTACATTCCTTCAATATTATTTCAAGTACAAATTTTTCTAGATTTTTCCCATCAACCAATGGAAGCTACCGAAAAGAGCCAAGAGAAGGCATATTTATAGCTTTTGAGAGGAGGAACAAGAAAAGTAAGTCCAAGGGTCACTTGGAAATGTGTCACCTTGAAATAATTAGTTACATTTAAATGTTTAAGAGATGTGGGGTGAGATATGCCATGTCATAGAGGTCAACTTGTCCAAAACAAATCATAAGAATGGTGAAAAGTGGCATAAAACCTACAATTTTGAAATAGGAAACTGCCTTCATGATTTACCTTCTAAAACTACCTTATCTCTAAATATGGTTAGTTATAATGTCTGGTATAATAGATATGGGTTAAAAACAAGTTCCCACATGTATTGTATTGATATTTGACAATCCCTATTCTTGTGGACATGCACAATCATTCTTGGTAGTTTAAAAATGGCCCTTTTCCATGTACCTTATACACTTGGCATTCCAACAACTCCAAATTTTCCAAAATTATAAATGTACAAGATGGAATTACACTTTTCAAATGTACTCCTATCATTAATTTCAAGAAAAAACCTTTAAAAGGCTTTCCTAGTAGTTTTTCATCACTTTCCCTAAGTGTTCACTAGTTGGTTCACTGGACTAGCTGAAACTAAGAGCCTATTTAGGTCACATAGGGGATTATTCATGAGATTAAATTAATTTTTGGATTTATATAAAGTTTAAATAATCATCCCAAACTTTGTTTCATCTTCTAACGTCTCTTATAGCCTACACACCACATAAAATGGTCAAAATAATCCCTATTTTGGACTATTTCATACACCTCCATACAAATAAATCACATTTTTATAATATACAAATATTCATTTAAATAATCCAAGTGTTTTAATTTCCATTTAATTTCATTTATATTCTCAAAATTATTCACCTCCTCAATCAGGTCACTGCAAGGTTTTTGTAAGGGTTTTGAGTGTCCTGGACTTTTAACCTTTATTCATAAAGGTCAAAAGTTTAAAATAATTTAAAATTAAATTAATGGATATTAAAGGACCTTATATAAATTATAAAAATGGCTCAAGTTCCCATGCAAAAATTCATGAAAGATATAAGTGATGGAAGTTGACTTTTGAATTGCTTTCACACTCCCTGTGAGGGTTTCAGTATGTCTAGGGTTAGATATGGCTTCTTGTGGATTTTAATTGTTAAAAAAAATATTCCTCGCATATTTATATAACCTATAAACATTTTCCAATCATTTTTATATCTCTTCAAGAACCCAAAATGGAGATGACCCATGTTTTAGGATAAGACCTATGCCTTGCCAACAAGCCTATTTGCACTTTGTGAACCAAAAGATGATAATTTGCACTTTAAATGAATTAATAAATAATTAAAACATCCTATATACCCACATAATCATAATACAAAACAATATATTTCTTATATAATGTTATAACTTGGAATGACATCTTATTTAGGGTTGGGTTTGCATGCTTTCATACTAGGTATGCCTGTAAACCTTCTTATATAGATCATCAAATTGGAATTAAAACCTTATAGGATGTTTTATTATTCTCTCCCATGTGTTACCAAACTATTACAACCTTTACAACTAATTATATTGACATTTGGTTCACTATCTAACACTTTTCCTAAAAACTATCATTCTTGTGCATGAAGAGATTGCCCCTACTCTTAGACAAAACAGAGAGTATTAAGCATATTTTTTTGGTAAAATTAAATATTTTTTGAGCTCAAAATTTTCATAATTACAAAATTTACCAATTTTTTTGTTATATTCCATGGTTATGGGGTCTAACCATCTCAATCTTCCCAAAAAAGGGGCAAAAACCTTATTTTTTACATGTTTTTGCTCAAATCTCCCTATAGTTGCTACCTCTAGACAAATTTAATGATAATATATTATTAAAAAATGGTTATAATCCTAATTTTAATCTCATATAGCTTTGGTAACTATATTTTACCCCTCTTGTTAGTGAAAACACTTGTTTCCCCTTAGAGCTAAGGGTTGTCTAACCTGCCTATAAGGACTGAGACATACTTTGTATAGGGGAAAAGGTATTTGGGAATGTGGTGAGTGTTATAGGAATGAGGAAAAATTATTTTTATGATAATGAAACATACTTCATTTTTTAAACCTTTCTCCTCATTATTTTCTCCATACTTAGCATTTCAATCCTTCACCTTTCATTCTTATCACTACCTACTGAGGATTGAGACAACACTAATGAACACATTAAGTTTGGTTAAGGATTATGGTAGTGAAGGTTATAAGGGTGATTTGATCCATTTGAGAGGAATAAACTTTAATTTTCTTTTATAAATTCCTCAAGGTCCTTATATACTCCCATGACTTGATTGTGTTCACACTTTCCTATAAGACTATAAGTGCATATTTTGCCCTACCTATAGGTTTTCAAGGTGGGTGTTTAACGTAAAAAGCATATAAAATAATTTATTTATATTATTAACATCATATTACATCCTTTCACCCACTTTTATGCTTCACTTGATCACAAAAACCACCTTATTCCTTATTGAGACCAATTTCCCAATACCTCTGACTAAGGTGCATAATCTAGGCCTATAGGTTATTCAAGAGTTATTTAGAGAATGTTATGAGTGTATAGGGCTTGTTGATATTTCATATATATTTATATCACTCACACTTGGACCTATTTACTTCCTATGAACCCTCAACACTATCTCTTTATGCCAATCATTGAAACATTGCCTTCACTGTATACTTTGCCCTGTGTACAGATAGGAGATAGGCCTAAAAGGTCATTTCATATAATAGAATTCTTATTCATGACCTAAGTGCTTAGGAATAATTTTTATATCCTTTGGAACATTTTCCCATTATAATAGTAGGTATATATTCCTTCATGCATAGTGTGAGTGTCAACTTCTTTCCAAATCCTATAGACAACACTGTCTACTTTTAGTGGTTTATTAGCAACCTTTGAGGGTCTCAAAAACCATCTCATTCTTATCTTAGTGACCTCAAAATTTTCAAGTGAATTTTTTTTAGATATTAATACTAGGCCAAACAAGTAGGGGCATTGAAACACCATTTTATCATGATATGTACTATCCCAAAAAACCTTGAGGACCTTTGTTTGGTCCATTTAGGATTCAAAGACCAAAACTCAGTCACTTCCCTTGCATAGCAATTCCATATTTTCCAATAATATTAATGAGGAAGTAAGGTATATCATGGTGAATTAAATATATAGGCCTTGATAAGGGATGTTTAAGACCACCTCACATTCTTCAATGCTCCCCTGCCTCTAGTCCATGACCTCCTATAGGTTGAAATGTGTTGAAGTGGGCAATGAGGGAAAATAGTGGAGAAGATGCATAGTTTAGGCCTCATAAGAAGTAATATGTTACCACACATATGTTCATGACTCCAAAATATTTATCACACATCCCATTCCCTCATGTTGATGTGGATAACTACTCAATATCACCTGTAGGAGCACCTTTTGGGAAATAGATAGTATATTGATCCAAAGTGAGAAACAAGCCTAGGAAAGGATTTATTGTATGCTTGATGCCTTTCAAACAAAATTAATAATGGATAACCTAAAATAATTCCTTGTAAAGAATCATAAACATCTACAAAACATGAACTCATGAGACCAAAATGAGAGAATTGAGATAACTGCAAAAAGTGAACCCCCTCATAGTTGCAAACCCAAAAAAGGTTGCCTAGAGTGTTAACATTTTTTCATAAAGGAAGAGGCACAAAAAAAAATCATATTATGGGTGTGAATTAGACTCAGGTTACTATCCACCCCCAAGATCATTTCCTCAAATTCAAACGGTACAGACCATAGTGAGTACTTGAAGTTGACCTTCCTTTGCATGCCAAGAGGAAATGGAAGAAAAATGAGTAGTAGATGCATCTATTTGAATTATCCTTGAAGTTAAAATGTTTAAATGGGTGTGGGGAGGTGAAGAGACACTTGAACCACATTTTTAAATAGAGATCAGATCATGGGGACTGTACAAGTGCCCAAAAAGGCCTAGAAATAAGGAGAAACTCCCATTTTTTTACTATAACTAAATATTGGAGTATCACATACCTAAATATGAGATTATATGACCTATCCCATGTTAAACACATCTTGGTGATGATTTATCACTTTAGCCATCTATACAAGTCCTCTTTCTTAGCTCTAAAGTGGGCCCACAAGGCATTTTTTGCATATTAAATATGGTAAATGCAATTTGATGACTTATAAAGATCCTAAATCACATTTAAAACCATATTAGGACTATAAAAACATATTTTATGCCTTTGAATAGGTTTGACCCTATTTGACTAGGGTTGAATTTCATTAACTTGACTAGTACAAAGAGCTAGACTTTGGACCAAGGCCCTATAGGCTAGGAAATAGTGAATATATAGATCAAAATGAAACCCATATAGGACATGGATAAACTTATACAAAGTTTATAAATGTAGGGGTTGACACAAATTTGACCAAAGGTTAAATTTGGTCAATAATAACTATATAATAATAGGGAATAAAACATGGACTTCACCAAAATAAGGAAATCAGAATCATCCATAAAGGAGCAAAAACCCATAATGCTAAAAAAACATTTTAGCATAATCAAGGGACTCTAAGCAACTTGAAGCCTAATACCGTTTCATGAAGGCCATCATAATTAACTAGGCTTAAAATATAACCTCATTTAAAATATTGTAAATTTAAAGGTGAATCATGTTCAAACATAAAATAAGGCCCAAATCGCTCAATCAAGTCTAAAATAAAAGCATGATTTACATCATCTTTAAATAAGGGAATACACTAATTTAACTAGTTGTTAGGAGGTTAGTTGGGTTAAATCTAAAATAATATCCTTGAATTTAATGAATAAACATGAACATGAATTACATATATTTTCCAAACTCAAAAAACATCCACATATTATAACCATCAAGGTTAAAATTTCAACTTAATGCAAGAGCAATGACCTACAACCATATATATAAAATCATGGAATATATAGCAGGTTTGCTTATCTCCTTAAGCCAAAAAATTAATGATTCAAGCCAATTATCAAAACTTATCCATATACATATAAACACACATATCTATATATACATACATGCATGCACACACACACACACACACACACACACACACACACACACACACACACACACACACACACACACACACACACACACACACACACACACACACACACACACACACACACACACACACACACACACACACACACACACACACACACACACACAAAAACACACACACACACAGAGAGAGAGAGAGAGAGAGAGAGAGAGAGAGAGAGAGAGAGAGAGAGAGAGAGAGAGAGAGAGAGAGAGAGAGAGAGAGAGAGAGAGAGAGAGAGAGAGAGAGAGAGAGAGAGAGAGAGAGAGAGAGAGAGAGAGAGAGAGAGAGAGAGAGAGAGAGAGAGAGAGAGAGAGAGAGAGAGAGAGAGAGAGAAGGGGGGGGTGTTGGACCTATCAAGTAGAATAAAATAAATAAATATGTATTTCTTAAGAAAATTTAAGACATGCTCCTTGCCAAAAATATCAACACATAATGACTCCAAAAACCAAATGTTTTAATTATCAGGCCATCGACCCGATAACATACACAACTCAAAGGATTTCCCTAAGATGAAATTTCAACAATGTTTAAAAATGACAAGAAGACTAAATTGATTCACATACCAGTTGCTTGCTAGTGTTTGATTTTATAATAATACTCATTTTTGTATAAAAACCCTACATCATTTCCCATCTAGCATGATATTATTTTTTGTAAACATGATCATAAAAATATCTTCAGTATAAATAACAAAACCCCAGATAGTGGTAACCATCAACTTACTAAAATGAAAACCCACCAAACCATATAAGATAAATTTGATTTTTATAAACTTATGTCCATCGTGAAGTCATGAGACTTCATAATGGACTTGTAATGTCCAATTATAGCTCTCAAGGCTCTAAAATCAAAATCCCCAATTCAAATTAGGCAAATACAATCCAACAATGAAAATTGTAGTCCAAAAATGGAATAACAATTATCTCATAGAATTTCCAAAAGCATTATAGTCTAGACATTATACCAACAATAGGGATCAAACCATAACCTATAGGAAAAATAGAACTCACTTACTTTCTAGTTTTGAAAGGCTACCTTGGAAAGAAAAGTGGACCTCCTTCTTCCTGCTTGGGTTTTTCCCTTTTTCCCACCCAGTAAGAGCTCCCTTCTCTTCACCTTCCTCCTTGATGGGTGTACCAGCATGGAAAAACAAATATTTTATTTGTCAACCCCCTTTCCAAAAAAAATTCACAATGTAATAATAAGACTACTAGAGTTTGGTGGAGTGGGTAAAGAACCATTATAGAAAAATTAATTATTTTAATGTTGATGTTATTACCAATATTCTAAATAAAATAAAATAATTATGAAAATGGGATAAATTGACCTACTCATACAAACATTACCACCAACAATAACTCAACCCCATACTACACCTAGGTCAAGCTTACATGGGGTCCAAGTCACCAAACCCATAATTGAAATGCCAATCAATTAAAAACATTAAAAATTCCAAAAAAAATCAATTTAAGATTTAATAAGTTATTGAAACAATTTTAAGGTTTAATAATGACATTGTCATTCATGACCCCTATCAAGGCATAATAGATAAACTAGTATTTTTAGGGTGTGTACAAGAGTGAAACAAGGTATCCATTGCATGAAAATTGAAAAAACTGCCAAGGTGACCTAAAGAAAAACAAATGTAAAGGATGGAATATAAAATGATAATAGTTAGGGAATAATAAAAGAGGTTATCACATTCATAATGATAACACCAACAATCTCGTAAAACATTAAAACATTTGAATAAAATCAAAGTAAAACATATGACATAAAAAAATAACAAAATCAAGTGATAAAATTAAAAATGTAAAGCAATGGTGGCTTAGGACATTTACATGATTTATTACCTATCGAGATCTTTTTAACCATTTATCACCTCTTTTTTATTTTATTGGGCTAATGAAAGCCATTATCAAGCTTAGCTCATGAACCTATCCTTATAACCACCAAATATGGCATCAATAGTATTTGGATGATAATAATCAATATCAAATAATAAAATAATTTTGAACTAAACAAAATATAAGAGAGATATAATTAAATCCATCATAACCGTATATAGCAAAATGGTTCAATAGCATCAATAATAAGCATGATATCAGAATATAATGTCCACACCATAACTAGTCATTTGTCATAAATAGCTCATTCTCATTGAGGACTCATATAACATGCCACATGAAGTCCAAATCAACAATCTAAAATGCATCAAATAGTTGGGTTTTAGCATTCTCCCCACCCCTTTAATTAGGATCCATTCCAATGACTTATTGATCATCCAGGGAATAATATTACCTGGGAAATGTCTACTTACCAAGTAGCATTCATTTATAACATTTTCCAAATCTTTCAAATTGGCAATCTTGGCCTTACCTTACTGGTAGTTCAGTTTCAGCTATCAAGACAACCATATCTTTATTTTTAATTTAACTAAAATTTATGCCTTCCTTAACTTACATACCATTGAAACACTAAGATGGTTAAAATAGGGTATGATAGGCATCTTATTTCAACATAATATTACATGTATAATCACATTTATACCTTACAGGGACATCTATTAAAACAAGGAGGTAATTCCATTTTTTTGTAATAGGTTTATCGGCCAAACATACCCTAACCTTGGAAGAATGTATTGGCCAAAACTAATAATTTTTAGCACAACATTCATGAAATTAACTATTTCTACCCATTCACATGGGTATGCAATTAAAATTTTTCAAAGAATATAGTTTTATGATTATGACATGTTAGAATCACTATAACTTACTTACCAACAAGAGTGTTATTAACACCTTCAAGCATGGATTACAGTCATTAGTACATGTAAGTTCACCAAATTTTCTTTTTATTAACCAATTAGGCTAATATTTTTAAATATAAAACATGCCAATAGTTTGAGCATGAAAATATTTTAAGGTCAATATTCTCTTTTGTGTCACCTCATACCTATAACTTTCAAGTCATAAGTCTTAATAGTCCAATCCAACCAGATTATAACTATATTTTTAGGTTAAAAGTGGAATCTTCCATTATAATAATTATGACTTGCACATAACCTTAATGATATTCATCATTGAATTCCCTCAAAATATAGTAACAAATACTCTTATGGTTACTTTTCATTCAACATCAACCATTCATGGGTTAGTGTAGCATCTTGAACCAACCACATTGAGCATCAAACAAGCCATTCTAGGCATCACATGCAACCCCAAGGCTTAAATCATGTTATCCATTATTTGTGAGCTCACATGATGGTCCAAGGATCCCAATCCCACCATCCTTTTATCCTCTAATAGAGGGCATTCACCCAAATTTTACACTCGTTTAAAGAGTTAAGTGGGTACCTAGGATTTTTAAATCACTTGATCATGGATTTATATTACTCTTTTTGAGTCATTAGCATACATTTTAGTCATGCTCAATAAAAAATAGAATATTCATTTCATAATATTACTTTCAGGTAAAATAACATTACCTTTCTTGTAGTATGTTTACACTTGAAGATAACACATGCCTATAATTCAACAAGTTTAGCCTTGGTATTATTGCATAAAACTCCAACACTCAAAGACCAATGAGTGCCCCACAAACACTTGTTATAAATTTTTATTACATTATGGTTGTACTTAGCCAACCAAAATAACACATTTACCAATACATAAAAATTACTACCTACTATAGCAGCCAACTAATGGATCACCAAGGCTTGCCTTCACAACACCCAAGGGTTGATTAGCCTTGAGACAACCTTACCCAACCATGAACAGCTTAACATGTTGATATTTTTTGCTCAACTTCTTGCCACTTGCCACAAGAGTGTTATATTCTCTCAATTTTTTATTTAGTTGATCCTTTCATCAAAAAATTAGATTAACACATTTTATTTATATAAGTAGAAAATTATTCACTGCTAGAGCTAATCATAATTTTACTCATCAAAAAATAGAACTAACCAATAGACACAGTGTGTTCTAGTCAAATTGATTGAAAAACAACCATGGTAGCATATTTTCACCATGACATACAACATGCCACCATCATTATTTTGATCGTAACATGGTTACTATCATTAACCACAACCACACTCAATTTAGAGGGGTTTCTAGAACCAATTGTTAATCATAAAAAAATTTAATTACAGCATAGGGTAGTCCTTGACAACCTGTTGATTTGGTAATAAATTCTTTCATGTTGTCATAAAATCATGGACAACACAACATATCTCAGCATAAATTTCTAGATATCTTTCCAAATGTTTGCTCATACCGAGCATTGATAACATTTTAAGTCACAAATTTCAACAGTGTTTTGAATTTTTTAAGATCAATAGAACCCATCATTTAACATAGCTCATTCAACTTTTAATGAAGTATTTTCAATTCAATTTATTAAACAAAATTAAAATAGTCTTTACCCATAAGACCAACAATGGTTATCAACAACCATTCTTATTTCATAGTTTTTGATGGCTCAAGATTCCCCCTTTACAAGCAAAGCTCTCATGCTTAGCTAATTTACCCATGTAAATTAGAGGTCCACACCCTACTTGGTCCTCTAGGTTTAATTTTATCCCTCAGTCCTCCCAAGAACATAACATCCTAATTATTGTATGATGACCTACTTTTAAAATCTAGTCAATAGATAATAACTAATTATTACTTTATTCTAAGAGCATAGTTTCTATCACTCATCTCCTATTGACTTTCCCATATAGGTCAATGGGAGACATGTGACACTAGCCCTAATGTAACTTGACTGGGAAGGGTTAACTTAATGAAGGATGGGGTGGATAACAAATTAGTACTATGGAAATTTTGGACTTTCCTCAATAATAAATTTAATGAAATGCATGGACTCCCTTAATATCATGGGTCAGCATTGCCCTTTTCTAGATGCAACTTAAAAAATGAATTGTGTGCTCTAGACCTTGAATACCTTGCATCTTACATCTCTTCAAGATGATAAATACATTATATTTATTACCAAATAGTGAAACATTTTTAATTTGATATAACCAATCCTCTTTAAGATAATATAAAAGAACCCAATGGTTTTGAAATAGATCCTATTATTTATAAAATTAATATATCAAGTTTGGGTTGTTCCAACCTATCCCAAACAACTTCATTTTTTGTATTATCCTTAAAAATTAGAGAGACAAAACTACCTATAACACTTTATTTTATTAGATTAATTCTTAAATAATAGTTTAAGTGCCTCTAGTTTCAATTGAACAGTCAACATCCTACTTTTACCCAACTATGTACACACATCAACTGGTTGATTTTCCACATTTCTTAGCTTGTGGTAGCCTTTTCATAAGTGGTTCCTATTACATTTTCAACATGAACCACCCTTTATGGAACTATAGGATAAATAGTTTCCTATGTGGTTGGTTCATGTTAATCATTTCTACACTGATCTTTCTCATTAGATCTTATTTTGATAGGCCTTTAGGATTTGAAGTTCCTTAATTGACCATAAAATATATCAAAACTTATGTTATTATCTAGTGTATCTATAATTTTGATATGATTATCTAAACTCCTTAGGCAATGGGGAGAATTATTAGCCTTTAATGGTTTCCTACTCTACTTGACATCTTATCATTTTTATTTTCTTCCATGCATCTAGTTCATGTGATGCAAAATATTCAACCACTTATTTTTTATATTCCAAATAAACATGTTTTCCTATTTTAATAACTGAGAATCAGTCATCTTTTATTTTCTAACTTGGCACTTTCCCATGAGAACTACCTTCAAGTCATTCATCCTATGTTTCTAACTCTTAGTCTTGCCTTGTATGGTATTTTCAAGTTGTTAGGCTCCCACTAAGGACCTTTTTCCTACATAACCATGAGGTTACCCCTAATGTCACTTGGATAAATCATACCACTATTTTTAATAGCATCATGAACAAAAGTTTCATCCTC
Organism: Torreya grandis; assembly: GCA_037957365.1. Lineage (NCBI taxonomy): Eukaryota > Viridiplantae > Streptophyta > Pinopsida > Cupressales > Taxaceae > Torreya > Torreya grandis. The sequence continues at coordinate 1,790,671 of JARHVA010001502.1, forward strand.
TATTCTAATTTGAGTTTTTGGTACCATGGTTTCTACTTATTTATCTTAACATACCACCATTACCTCATTTATGCTCAGCATGGACATCATCATATTGAATTCTATCCATCTCTTTAGGGAAGTCATAAAATAATATTTCTAGTAGATTGTAGGTTGAAATATTTCCTTTCAAGAGCTCCTTTTTAGATCAACAACCTGGCTCTAATACCAAATGAAATAACCCCCAAAAAAATTTAGAATTACATAATCAGAATGATTTTAAAACTACATGTAGGGCCCACTATTCAACTTACTAATATAAGTAGTAATTTTATTATGGCATACTCATGAACATGCACCTATAAACATAGGAGGTGATCCAAGATACTAAACCAAGGGTAAACATCTAAAAAAGATACTACAAGGAATCAAGTTGCTAATAATCACTATGGGATCTAGAGTGTATCAGTGTGTAAGTACATAGATAATTCTCGAGCTCCATACATAGCACTAATCTTCCACATAGGACCATTTATGGGTACTTAGCCCTGGTTGTGCATCTCCTTTCCTCTCTTTAGTACTCAGTTCTTTATTATTAGTATTTACACAATCCCTTATAGCATGATTAAAATAATAAGTTAAAATACTTGATATTAATGTTTTGGTTATAAAACTTTTATGAAATGAGAGCTACTAGTTTAGTAATTAGAGGAAAAAAGATTGAACCTAGGTCTTAAGATAACCATCATGATTATATAAATCAAAAAACAATTTAAATTACATGAGAATATTACTAGTCCCCACAATCATCCTGAGATTCCATTACTAGCCAAGTAAGAATATTCTCTCATTAATCAAGTGAGTAATAACATGACCTATGCAATCAAATTGGTGCTACCTACTAAGGGTAGATAACATCTTCTCTGGCTCATAGGATCATCACAACATTACCTTCTTATTTTTGAGGTTTAAGATTCAACTAATTTTATCTTTTAGTGTAGAAAAGATATTGGTTCAATTCTATAATACTTTGGATCTCAAAGTAACTTCTAAAGTACATAACCCAAGAATTTCTATTAATTTATTTATAACATGCAATCCCTTATCCATTAAAGGAAATGGATGGACAACCTTATACTCAATACTATTACCATCAAAGGATAATAGTGAACAAGTCATAGCTTTCTTAGTCCAAGGAAGTCATATCAAATTAAAGATTATTGTCTATATGATTTAAGTCATCTTTCATCACATTTATAAAAGATAAGATAACATAATAGTATGTAAACAACCAATGAGGACCTCTTATGTTCACCAATTGAAAACATTCATATCAAAAGTAATAAAAATAACATATATATGTAAATTTAAATATTCATATTATAAAAGGATAATAATGGATTATAGGTAATTAGTTGGGTGCTACCTACTAGGATTATAAAATAAAATCCTTGGCTTCAATCCTTGGACCATTGCCTAATTGTTTTAATGTATGAGGATTTGTTACAAGCTTAGACCAAGAGATCAAATGGTAAAATTTACCTACATTCTTTATTTCCTTAGAAAATTAATGAATCCATGCCATTATGACCAATTATGATTAATTTCCAACTTGCAATTATCCACCATTCTAATTTTTGAATTTAGGAATAGGTATAAGAGTTGTTCAAGTATACCCAAAAAGGAAAATGTAATCAATGAAAACAATTCACCAAGATCTAGACAACCCTTTTTGAATAAAAAAGCTATACAACTAGCCCATATAATATTTAATTGATAGCTAAAATCTATAGTAATTCAACATGAGTTCATAAATTAATTAAACATTCAGAGCATAAGGTTCCCACTATTAGTATAAGTTCTTATATAAATTTAAACTAAGGGGAGTTATCATGGTAGCAACTAGATGTTTAATAACCAATCCATATAATTGGTACAAACTTTGTTATCTTTTGTCAGTAAATCAATAAGTAAGAAGTTTACAAGTAGTTTGAATTCATGCCCAACTCACATTAATGCCATTGTTATGTTCAACATATATAAAGTAAAGTATTTTCTTTCAATTGTTCCATGTGATTAAATGTATGTACAATGTTTCATAAGGTGTGGTTGAACTCAGCCACCAATAATCTTGGTGCTAGTACTAAGAGTATAGAGATAATATCTAGGGGTTAACATTTATTAAATACAAAATAATTGTAAATTCTAGAAATGAGCCAAATAGGTGCTAGTGGTGACAAGGGTCATTTATGCATTGAATTTATAACACTATAAAAAATAAACTTAAGAAATATAATACAGAATGTAAAACATTTTATTTATTGAATTACTTAAGCAATATAATGAACGTTGATATAACTCATAATAATCAAACTCCATGTTACCAAGGTCAATATGAATCAAGAATTCAAAAGTAACTTATACGCAAGCACATAAGACTACTATTCTAATAAGGAGGATAAATAAATAATAATAATACAAATAAATTATTCAAATATAATGGTAAATATTGGCACCAACATAGTAATATCAACTATCAACTAGAATGGAAGTATATTCAAATGATTATAACATAAGATTGCATGATTGTTCCAACTTATTTCCTCTTAGTAATACTATATAGGAAACTCAAAATAGTTGGCTATAGATGTTGTTCATACCTACTAATCCACATCAATATCTATGATGTTTAAAAATGTTTAATAATATATAAGATTACCCAAGACACTTCAACTTCAAATTACCACAAATAATATCCAAATAATCATTATTATCAAAATAAGTAATGAAACAACTATGATTCATGAATATCATATGTTCCTAGCCCATGAGGGAAAAAAAACACACTCATAAATCAACACAAGTATGGATCATAACATAACTCCTTCACAAGTTAATAGATAATACAAGATTACATAACATCAACCAAAGGCAAACTGAATGCAATGTTAATAACTTGCTTCAACTGAACTCAAAAGAACATGTTGATGCAATATAAACACAAGATATTTAACCTAAATGGTCCAAGCTATGAATATCCAAGTGGATGAGAAATACTCATATAATAAGGCCAACCAAAGCAACCAGTCCTATGAGCCCAACCATCCAGTGGCCCTAACCACTCCATCCATCAGTTAGATGGTAGATTTTAGTAATCAAGTGTTCATGAGAGGTTGGGTGTATTCTAAGAGGTACCAAGCTATCAAAATAACTATATAAAAAAGTTAAAAAAAAGCATTGTCTTCACCAAAACAAGGAAATTAGAATCATCTACAAGGGAGCAAAAACCCATAATGCAAAAAAAAAACATTTCAGCATAATTAAGGGACTCCAAGCAACTTGAGGCCTAATTTCATTTCATGTAGGCCATCATAATCATCCAAGCTTAAAAGGTAACCTTATTAAAAATATTGCAATTTTAAAGGTGAATCATGTTTAAACACAAAATAAGACTAAACCACTCAATCGAGTCCAATAGAAAATCATGATCTACTTCATCTTCAAACAAGGGAATACACTTGATTCAACTAGTTGTTAAAAGGATAGTTGGGTTAAATCTAAAATAATATCATTAAATTAAATAATGTTTAAAAATGATAGGAAGATCAAATTGATTCACATACCTTTTAATTATTAGGGTTTGATTTTATAGTAATAATAATAATAATTTTTATATAAAAACCTTATGTCATTTCCCATATGGCATGATCTTATTTTTTTTAACATGAACATAAAATTATCTTCAGTACAAATTAAAACACCCCAAATAATGGTATCCATCAAGTTGATAAAATAAAAACCCACCAAATCATATAGGAGCAATTTTATTTTTATACACTGTAGGTCCATCATGAAGTCATGAGAATTTATAATGGACCTTTAATGTCCAATTATAGCTCTCAAGGCTCCAAAATTGAAATCCCCAATTTGAATTAGGAAAATACAATCTAGTAATGAAACCTATAGCCCACATATGGATAAAAATTATTTCACAAAATTTTTAGAGCCATTATAAGTTGAGACATAATACCAATAACAGGGATCAAACCATAACCTAAAGGAAAAATATAACTCACTTACTTCCTAGTTTTCATAAGCTACTATGGAGAGAAAAGTCAACCTCCTTTCTCTTTCCTAGGTTTTCCCCTTTTCCCACCTAGCTTGAGCTCCTTACTCTTCTCCTTCTTCCTCAATGGGTACACTGACATGGAAAAACAAATATTTTATTTATCAACCCCCTTTCCAATAAAATTTCTTAGTACAATAATGAGACCACAGGAGCTTGGTGGAGTGGGTAAAGAGCCATTATGGAAAAATTAATTATTTTAATGTCGATGCTATTAGTAATATTCTAAATAAAATAAAATAATTATGAAAATGGGACAAGTTAACCTACTCATACTAACATGACCACCAACAATAACTCAACCCCAGACTATGCCTAGGTCAAGCTTATGTGGGGCCCAAGTCACTAAGCCCACAACCAAAATGCCAATTAATTAAAAACATAAAAACTTTCAAAACAAATCAATTTAATATTTAATAAGTTAGTAAAACAATTCTAAGGTTCAACAATGACACTCTTATTCATGACCCCTATCAAGGCATAATAGATCAATTAGTGTTACTAGGGCACATACAAGAATTAAATAGGGTATCCATTATAAAAAAAATCAAAATAACTACTAAGGTGACCACAAAAACAACAAAGGTAAAGGATGGATTGAAAAATAACAATGACTAGGGAATAATAAAAGAGGTTATCACATACATAATGATAACACCAACAATCCCACACAAAATTCAAACATGTGAATAAAAGCAAATTAAAACATGTGACATAAAATAATCATAAAATAAATTAATAAATTTAAATACATAAAATAATTATGGCTTATGACCTCTGAATGACTTATTAACTATCAGGATCTTTCCAACCATTTATCACCTCTTTATTATTTTCTTAGGCTACTGAAAACCACCACCAAGCCTAGCTCATGAACTTGTCCCTACAACCACCAAATATGGCATTAGTAGTATTTAAACAATAAAAATTAGTATCAAACAATAAAATAATTTTGAAATAAACAAAATATAAGTGAGATATAATTAAATCCATCATAATAGTCTATAGTAGAATGGATCAATAACATCAATAATAAACATGATATCAAAATATAATGTCTACATCATAACCAACCATCTATCATAAACAACTCAATTTCATCTAAAACTCATAAAACATGCTACATGAAGTCCAAATCAATAGATTATTATTTGTACTTGATTTTTCATTATTATAATTTTGTATGTCTATTCTATTTTGTTTTACTAAAGAAAATGGGCATTGATTGAAGAGTAGAACATGTGACATTTTGACTCAAATTAGGCCTAAAGTATGAGCAACCAATTTATGAGGTTTAGAATATTGGGACAAAATGGATGTTGAAGGTCATTTTGACCTATAAACTATTTTATGACTATTGGGATATTGTTCCATATTGGATTCCATTAAAATGAGGCCATGGTGTCTTAAGTGTAAGTCATTGGAACTTGACCATGGCATAAAATAATAACTCACTTTAGACTTAGGTCATGATTATGGTGATCAAATTCACTTTGGAATTTTTTTGGGAAATCATTAAAATATTATTTGACCTCCATACCTAATCATTTATTAGATTTTATATAAGCTTAAAATACACTTGATGCATGTTTTGGAATATGAATGGTTTTTACATGGAAGGGAGGAATGAGGGTTTGAAACTCATTTGGTTTTCATGCATTTTTATTAGCATGGTGACACTTGATTTATTTGAAGGCATGGCTAGATTTGTAAATAGGAAGGACTGGACTACTCTCCTAATTAGAACTTTAGTATCCAGAGAGGAAATTATCTTAAATGGGATATGTGAAAGGAAATAAAATAATGAAATTTGGAAAGGAAGAATTAGGATGAATGCATAGTCAGTCGTGGTATCTTCTATGGAATAAATAAGTTCTTGCTTATATTTTTATGCAAAGTTTAAATTTGGGTTTTTTCTTTGAATGAAAATAAAGTTTTGATTTTGAAGTAGATGACATTATTCTTGAAATAACTCTTTTTGGTTTCATACAACCATAGAATGGTGGATGAGGATAACCCACTTTTTGGGAGGTAAAATATGTTCTATCGCATCCTTGGATGGTATATATATATGAGTTGAATGACTTTTTTGCATGATTGTAATCAACCTAGATAGTGTATGGTGTTTTCTCAAAGTATTTCCTTTTGGTTCCTTTGTGTATTTTTCATTTTCAAAATTGTTTACTTATTTGGTGGTCATTAAGTCAAATGGATGTTTTTGATATTCTATTTGAGTTGATGGTTTCTTGAATCTAACCCACCTTGATGAATGCTTTGACCATTAAGTGTTTATTATTTTTGAGTTTTTATTTGTGTTTGATTTTTCCTAATGTGAAACCCTAGCCTAAATTTAGGATCTCATTCTTAGTTTATCATGAATACAAAATATTATACCATGGGCTCAATATGGAATAATTCAATCCACTTTCAAACTAATGTTTGGTATGGGTAGGAACTCACTTTATGGTTTGGCTCATTCTGATGTGAAAAGGAATTTTGGGTATTTTGATCTTGAATTCATCTATTTGACTATTAAAAGCTTGGACTGTGTCTCTTTTTTATTAGATAGCCTTTTAGAAATACATTATTTTTTTTGTTGTAAAATATTTATTTGTATGAACTTATGTAGTGCATTAGAGGCACTTGATAATTAATTATGGTGTTTACATATTTGTCCTTAAAAAACTTTATGAGCTATTGAGAACTTGTTCAAATCATTTGGTTATTATTGATTTGACTGAATGTGATTATTACCAATGAAGAATGAATCTAAATTATTTATATTTAAGGTTGAAATTATTTTGGGTACTAATAAGCCATGTTTGAATAATTTGATTTAACTATTTTAAAAATTAATTGAGTTTATCACATTATAGGATGATTTTATTATCATGCTTAACATATAAAAAAAATCACCTATAGTTGCCCATGCATCCTCTTATGTTTTATTCACCATCAAGCTATTACATATGGAAAAGATAAATAATATTTATATTGTTTGATTTTAAATTATTTATTTGGATTTATTTGCTCTCATGAGAGGCTTAAGATTTGTATGTTATTATTTGTGATTTAAATACACAATAGTATTGAAGTCTTATGGGTAAACAAAAATTTAATATTGATAAGTAAAACTTATTTTACTTATCAATATAAAAATATCAGTAGTATATACTATATAATTACTTTAAATTTATTATTTTAAGTGTTATCTGGAACTTGAACTTTTGAAACATGATTATTAAATGGATTACTAGTTGGAATAAGAGCTTTAGTATTCTTATTTTGGCTCATTGATGATTTATAACATTCTAGTCTGAGTATGATCATTCTTATATTTTTATTGTAAAGTTGTAGATTGTTTCCTATTTACAATCTGACGGTTAAATGGAAATCACCAGTATGGTTGGAGTCATTTTTTTTATAAATTAAATTTTTTTCTATAGTTGTAGCAACTTATTTATATGAGCAATTTTATTTTATTTAAAATTATTAATTAGGTACAACTATAGCATACCACTATGGATTTTTATGAAGGAACATGAGTAGTTAATGATTAGGTAAAGCTATATCTATAGATATTGATTTATTTTATTGATTTTGTTATAAGGTAACATGACTAGTTTGTAAGATGTATAGTTGATTAGTAAAAATGTGGAATTCATATTGATTTATTTTATTTCAAATTTGATATTCAAAATTTTTTGAGTAAATGTTCTTGCTTAAACTAAATATAAGTTTCTTGATAATATGGATATGGATAATGAATAGAAGAACTTTGTTACTATGAATTCATTATCCATATAGGTTTATTAACAATTATAACATTTAAGTATTTTGATTTAAGTTTTGATTATTCGGCATAGTTATTTCTTAAGTGTTTATATATCCTATATTTTTGGAGTGTAAATGTTTCTTACTCCTTTACTTTTTGAATTTGTTTCTTCTCAATGAATTGGAAATTTAAGTTAATATTGAATTTGAGATTAATTCATTCGAATTGAATAAATTTGTTTATTCAATTACTAACTAACATTGATAGAATGATATGATTTTTTATATGAGATCTCTTATACTTTGATATAATAAGTGATGAATACTTCTACTAAAAATTAAGAGTCACAAAATGTTATTATATTGATTATTATACCTTATACTCTAACCTTATTCATTAATTATTCTCTAATCATAACAATTTGTATTTGATCAATTGTGGTCTATGTAGATGCATGGAGTATGAGTATATTCATGGTTAAAATAGACTATCACTAGTTAAGTAGTGACTAATCTATTTAAAAGGAAAGATAGCCAAGTGAAGATAGAGTTATAATTACTTTATTTAGATATATAAAACATATGATAGTAATTCCTTTTAATTGGTTTTTATTATTATTACAGTGATGTATAATTAAGAGTGATAGTTTAAAAAGTTGAATGTGGAAACTACCTTGGGTTTTTAACCCCAGTAAAAGACCCAAAGCAGACTCACCTAGTGATCTTTATAAAGAGTAAGTGTCTTCCTTGTGGAATGCACTAACATGGAGTTTAAAATTTAATTATGTTTGATTTTTTATGTGTATATGGCTATGTAATGTCTCTATCCATAATCTAACCTAGACTTTAAGAAAGTGATGTTTTATTGTTTGAGAAAAAATAGCACTTTAAATTCACTATTATTATAAGTAATCTCTTGATAAGGATTCTAATCAAATAGTGAAGAATTACCTTTCATATCTTCATTACCTCTTTAGATAATATGATAAACTTGGTTGCATAGTAAAATTGAAATATAATTTTTAGAGATGTAGTAAAACATCTAATAAATGAATGTTAGGGGTTCCCTACTATCTTGAAAGTGATCGATAGTAGCATTTAAGGGTCTTAAAAAATATTTTAAGGGTGATTTTTCATAAAAGAAAACTTGTAATAGTATAGTGTGTAGTTGGAATCCTTTATTGGAATGTGTGTATATGCGCTAATACTCACAATAAATTTCCTTCATTAATAAATATTAATGAGTTGTCTCTAATCAATGTTCCTAGTTGAATGGCTTATTTTTAGAATTTGGACTTCATAACCATGAAAGTTAAGTTTTTTGTTGGTTTGATTTTTATGGGTTATGATACCTAGGCAAAGACACATGTCAAGGAGAGTAGTGATCTTGGACTAGATTATTTTATTGGATGATGAATTGATTGATTGACTAAATAAGTGATTTTGGCTCAAATATTAGATTGATTACAAGGATGAAGGATGAAATAAATATAAAATTATGTGATGGGAAATTATTACAAGATTATAGTGAAGATGACCTCAGACACCCCATGTGATTGAGTGTTACCTACATAGTTTATATGGACCTAAAACTAAATTATAGATATCAATATGTTGATGATAATACCCTAGAGATGTCCTTAAGAGGCTAAGAATAATTATTTGAAGAGATATTAATAATGATAGTTAGTCATATTAATGATTAGACATCTTGAGATGATAAATTTGATGATTGGATTTAGCCAGATAGATTATTGGACTGGATTCATGATGAAAAATAGGGTTGATGGGCAAAAACATGATGAAAAATAGTGCTACAGGTCAAAATAGGCCTTAGGGTGGTTAATTTATTTAAAATGTGGGGTTTAAATAGTAGTTTGAAGTGATAAAAATGATTTAGATTTACTCCTACCCCATGTCAACTTTTATTTTTGATTTACATCAAATTTTTATGGATGTAGATCATGTGCCACACCACTGATACTGAGGAGAACAAGTTTGGAAAAACTAGAAAGTAACAAAGTATGGCAATCTAGTGAGTAGTTTAATGTTTGAAAAAATTATCATTAATTAGGGATTAAATTCCATGAAGAGTGAAGTCACTACAAAAAAATAAATTTATTTGTAAAAAATCATCCATCATAAATAGAGGATTCACTTAGGTCAATTGCAAATTTGCATTGATGTCTTAGTGATTTTGATGACTTTATAGGGTTTTGGCAGCTTCAAGTCTTATAGTATCCTTGAAAATGGCCTAGCATCATTGAAACCATGAATAGTGGTTTTATGAAAATTCCTAGTGACTTTGTAAAGGTGTTATAATTGAAGTCATCATTATTGATTAGTGGCTTCATGACGTGTTATGGTAAATTCACATGCACAAGTAGTAGCTTTGTGACCAAGGTTTTAAAATTAAAGATGCCACTATAATATAATAAATTCATGTAATCTTGTAGTGAATTTACACACGCAATTAGAAGCTTCACATTTAGAGTGTGTTGTAAAGTCATTATTAATTTACCACCATCTTGGTGCTTGATAATGTCAGTTTCACTCCTTCGGTAGTAACTTTGATCTAAATTTTTTTCATAGGTAAAATGAATGGTTAAAGAGGACTAGAATTGGTTATAATGCATAGAGGATGTTAGTTACAATGATAATGAGCCATATTAGGAGTTGATAAGATGATTTATATAAGTATGCTTAAAATTTTATGGGTGTTGGAGTGTTTTCTAGTTATCACCTCTTGATAGTGATGTTTTGAGGTGATAAAGAGGATTCACATTAATGATGGAGGATTTTATATTATTATAGATGGTGGGTATATATCATGTGGCCCTAGATACTAGTGATACATGTCAATCGAGCATAACATTACTGACTTCACTTGTAGATAGGTATAAAAATAGACTTCTCATACACTAAATAAATGTATGAATAGAAAAGGAGATTCAAAGGGAAGATATATTCCTAAGAACCCCTAACAAAGTACAAGTACTTGTAGGTCACAAGAATAAATTGTATTAGAAGAAATTTTAGGAAAATAATTTCAAACTAATGAAGAACAACCATTGTTATCCTCACTTAAACATTGACAACATTCCCCAAAGGTAGGTGCATCATTCCAAAAGAAATAATCTAGGATAAAAAATATTGTAAACTAGAGTAATAAATTTCAATCAAGTAACCTTCCAACCACTTATAAAAATTCATCAGCTATAAGGAGAACCCTTTATAACATATTTTGTGAATAAATGAGAGACAACATTAGAAACATAGTAAAACCAAAAAATAGGGTTGAAGTAGGTAGAGCTCAACCAGGAGGGATAACAACCTTTACCTATCCTATTATCTTAGATCCAAATGAGAATTCTTCAATGAAAAACATATCCCCATCTATATTTCTTACTTTCATATAAATTTCAAATATAAGATCTTGATCAATATTTGTTTGAATTCAAGGTGTTATGTAAGACCTATGACTACAAGTCTGACAATCAAAAGTTAAAATTATTTCCTTCAACACTCAAGGATTAATATCTAATGTGTTTTATGGGATTAAAATCAGAATAAATTCACACATGGAATGAAATAGAGAATGTATTCTTGGAAAAATAGTAGGATTACTATAGGGTACAAGATAGAAAAGAATAATCTCATATAAAAAAATAATAATATGAAAACATGGAATATTATCTTAGCCATTTCATTTTTGTCCTTAAAAGGTGTGGATATTAATTAGATGAGGAACTAAGAAAAGTATGTTTCCTAAAAGGATTAGATAATAATGCTTGTGAATCCTTTAACCTAATGGGAAAATGAGATATAAATAAACTTGGTCTCAATGACATTATTTTATTATGCATGAACTACTCAAAAACAAGGGATAGTATTAGGAACTTAAAAAATAGGAAAAGGAAATAAATGATGTAGGATAATTCATAGATTATTTTTTTAAATCCTAAAAAAAACATTTTATTTCAATTAAATACCATGTTAGATGCATTATAAATAAAATATAATGCCACTACTAAACCGTATCTATGTATTTTCCAAAATGTAGGTTGAAACATGCCCTCTAATATTACCCTTTTAATAGGACAAATGTGGGTGGTATTTTTGATGTGAATACCCATGACACAAAGAATTATATCTTCCTTATTATCCTTAATAATCAATTGAAACATATTACCCATCCAACAAAATATCTCAATTATATGCAAAGACAAGGAAAAACTTTATCTTATATTCAAAACCCAAATAAATTTGTTCATAGAGCTCCTTATAATCCATGGATGATGTCATGGGATCAACAAACACCTCCACAAACATGGGGAACACCAACTTTGTCTCCATAAGAATGGACATAACCACAACCATGGGTAGTATAGTAAACATAACAACTATGGGTTTCAAAAATATATCAATAATGGATACCCCAAAAAAAATTCAATCAAAAAATGAGGTTTACACCCCAATAGGTGTTGATGCATGATCCTACTAGCCAACCCCAACAAATTGAATAAGTAAATCAACCTCAATTACATACATAGCTAGTATCAAACCCTAGTAATAGACAAATAGGTCTTGTTTATGGAATTAAAAAAAAAAGGAACTATGGTATTAAATGATATAGATTATAATAATGATCAATTAGGCTTGGTAAAAATGTTGATGATTACTTGTCCACTCACCATCATAGAAATACCTAATGAAAATGAAAACTCAAGCCTTCCCAATGAGTAAGACAAGGAAAAAAATCACATTCATGAGAAATAAAAAACTTAAGAAACTAATGATATTATTGATCCTTAACCAATCCATTTCCAAAAAGCCTTAAATAAATAATAAATAAAAGTGAATATGACTTATTCTAATAAATAATAAAATTACAATAGAGATACCATTGCTAAAATCCATCAGAGACATCCCTGAGCTTAATAGGATAACCAAATTTTTGTTTGTCAAAACTCTAGGTAGATAAATATAGTATCACAAAACCATATAAGTAGATGGTAAGCTTGTTAACCTCTTAGTACAGAAGTTACTTATACCAAAGTATATAAACCTTATAAGTGCAGTCATCATCATAGTTATTAAAAATAAGGAAATAACCAATGTATTAGTGGACATAGGAGTTTTTATCAATGACATGACATCAAATGCATTAAAATCACTCTCCCTAACTAGGGTAAAACTAACTAATATATTCCTATAGATGGTTGACCAATCCACTAAAAAACTAGATGGTGTTATAAAAGATGTCTTATTAATAGTATAATCTTGGGAACCTTGTATATTTTATGATAATCTAGCCAAAGAGTAAAAAATTAGGTTATCCATTGATCATAGTAAGTCCATCATTAGCCATAATTTTAGCACTCATAGATTTTAGGTTTGTAGATATGAAAATATCTAATGGATTGAAAGCAAAGAAAATCCCATTATATCCACTTGTAAAACCATCTCTATATTCTTTAGAAGACTTATGGATGGATGAACTAGATCAAGATGATAATAGTATTTCTCTTTAGAAATGGTGGTATTTAAAAAACATGTAATGAGATAGAGGAAGAGTTAATATGTTATATAGGAGAAGACAATATGGCTCTAGAGATGCTCAATATAGCTTTGGAAACACCTAGTATAGCTCCAAAGATACCCTATCTAGCTTTGAAGATCAGTAAACTAAATCCAAAATTATTAAAACATATTTAAAATGTTATCAAAATAGCTTTGATGACACTCATGATGAACTCTATGATCACACACCTATCCAATAGAGTGTTGTTAGGTGGGCATAGAATAGTCAAGAATATTTTATTTTAGTTTTTTTTAACCCATTAGTAGGTGTGATTTTATAAGGAGAGTCATTCTTAAAATACATAACCACATTACACATATTTCACTTAATCCTTGTCCATTTAACTCTCTCACGCTTGAATTTAGACAAGTTAATTCAATCTATCTAGGGATAAAATGAATTGAAACACAACTAGACAAAATGTTAACATAAATAATCAGTTAATCGATGAACATAATACCAAGGTATTTTATGTACTAAAGAGTCACACAAAATATTTTTATTCATAATATATTGAAATGAAAGGAATACATATAAGTGTATTCACCCATAACATCTATACTAAAAATATTAAACTAGTTAGACAACCTCAAAAAAGGATAAATCTAGTACTAAGAGACATGATCAAAATTGAAATAGAAAAACTATTGTAGATAGAATTCAAATATCCCATATATGATAGTTAATGGGTCTCACCACTAGTAATACTACCTAAATTTTTAAAAAATGGATTATATATATATATATATGGAACTTAACAAAATCACCATGAAAGACTATTTTCCCTTACCCTTTATAAATTGGGTCTTAGACCATCTAGTTGGAAAGAAGTATTTTTAATTATTGGATGGATCCAATGAGTATAATAAAATAAGAGTAGATATTTAAGATAGAGATTAAACCACTATAACATGTCCTTGGAAGATGTTTGCATATAGATTTTTACCCTTTGGCTTATGCAATGACTGACCACTTTTTAGAGACAAATGATTGTTATATTTATTGATCTTATTAATTAGTGTGTTGAGGTATAAATGAATTTTTTAATAGTACATGGATACTCTTTTTATGAATTTTTAACCGATATAGATAAGGTCATGACTAGGTGTGAATAACATCAGTTATTCTTAAGTCATGAAAAATGTTTGATGATGTTAGATCAATGAATTGTTTTAGGTCATCATATCTCATCACAAGGAATACAAGTTGACCCTAAAAATATTGAATTCATTTAATAGTTTCCTACACCAAAAAATACAAAAAATATCAATATATTTCTAGGTCATATAGGATATTATATGTGTCTTATTGAGGATTTCATTAATTTTGTTGCAACTATGTTTTCCTTGATCACCTAGGATAGTGAATTTGTATGGACTTAAAAATGTCAAGATATATATGATTTTTGATCTAGTCTTGAGGGGTCCCAATTGAGAGTATCCATTTTGAATACACTCATATACCTTTAATAATGTTATGGGGTAGTTCTTAGGCATAAATATGATTATGGTAATATTTATGCTATCTATTACATAAGTAATAATTTAACTCTTACTAAAAAGAACTATATAACTAATGAAAATGAGCTATTTATTATCATTTATGATATAAAAACATTCCATCACTACATTAATGGATATAAAAAAATTCATTTATACAGATCATTCATCCATAATTTTTTTAATGAACAAACTAGTGGTAGGAGGTAGGATCATTATATGGTAAATACTATTTCATAAATTTGATATAATAATCATTGATAAGCCATGAAAAGTTAATTTAGTTTTTGACTTCATGTCAATATTAAATGTTTCATCTCACTCTCCATGGTTTGATGATATATATAATTATCTATCCACATGGAAATTTCCTTGTGATTCCATTCCTAAATAAAGGAAACATTTGATCATAAACAATGCTAACCATAAATGGTGTATTATTCAAATTTGGACCTGATTTGGTACTTCATAGGTGTGCATGATAAAATGAGATATATGACATATTTAGATCATGCCATTATGATCTAGGAGGAGGTCATTATTTAGTGAAAATGGCTATTCACAAGATCCTTGAGGTTAGATACTATTGGCCTTCACTTCATGAGAATGTGAAAAGTTCTATTTGGTAATGTGATCCTTGTCAAAGGATGGGGAAACATACATTGTCTAATGAAATTCCCCTCCTTCCTCAATTGGTTTTAAGGCCTTTTGAGAAATAGGGGTTATATTTCATTAGTTCTATTGATCCACCATCTTAACAAAAATAGTACATCCTAGTATGTATTGATTATGTTATAAAATGGGTAGAATTTGATGCCTTACCATTTGCTTGTGAAGAAAAGGTTGTTGATATATTGTACTATAATATCTTTCAATGTTTTGGGGTACCAAGAGAAATAGTTTTATACCAATGCCTTCAATTTACATCCAATATGATCAAATCATTTAAATAACATGATTAAATCACTCAAAAAAAATTCATCACCTTACCATCATCAAGTAAATGGTTAAGTTGAATTCACCAACAAATAATTAGAAAACATCTTAACCAAGATAGTAGACATCAATAGAAAAGATTGAGAAAGAAAGCTACATGAAGTAGTTTGGTCGTATAACATAAGATAGAAGTCCACCGTAGTATTGTATACATATGAACTAGTATATGAGGAAAATCCATTACTTCTAGTTGAGTTTGAGTTTCAAATATTAATAAAAATAATGGAGGTATGCATGGACATAAAAAAAGCATAAAAATAAAGAATTCTTGAATTTAATGAACTAGATGAGATGAGACTTAAGGAATTTCATTAGATAGAGATTCTTTAATATCAAAGGAAGGAATGACATGACTATCACTTCAAATAAAGTAAATATAAAGAAGGATATTTGGCCTTATTATTTAATTCAAATTCCAACACTTTAAAGGTAAAATACACACTATATGGTTAGGTCCTTAACAAGTTGAAAATATTTTGGATAATAGATATATTTAGTTTCTACCCATTTATGGAAACATGAAGACACTTTTGGTAAATGTACATATATTGAGGCTATATGATCAACCTACTAGCAAAGATTTCTACATTTAGATTCAATCTCAAGTGGAATTTGGTTATATGGAAGAACCTTATTATTCCATCATAAGCAAAGGATGTAATTTTGAGTTTAATAAGGAAGAGCATTAAAAAATAGTAAATGGAAATATTCTTCCCAAAAAAGGTAAAAATAAAAAATATAAAAAAAAAAGTGGGGGGGAAAGGGTGAAGCAAAAAACCAACAAATGGTAAATTTTAAAAAAGGAGACAAAATAATAAAAATAGTACTCCTAATTGACTTGTATAGTACTATTTATTAACTTGTGTTTGCTTTTCATCCTAGGATATGTGGTATAACTAGTAACAAGGATAACCATAGGTAATTCAAGGTATCTATATTTCATTTTTGTATGAGTAGGATTAATTTTGAGTTTTAAAAATGTCATTTAATATCCATTTTTCAAAAAGAATTCTTCCAAATAGGGACATGTCAAAAAGGGGGGTCTCTTAGAAAATGGTATTTAAAAAGGTTTTTTCCAAAAATATATTAAAGTGACATATCATTCAAAAATCCTTTCAAAAATCCAATGCATAATTAGTGGGACATGATGTCATTATGATGATGCACTCAAAAGTATTTACAATAAAAGGTACTTGTAAGAATCATCATGACAAGGAACACTTGTGGCACAAAAAAAGGTCATTATAGAAAATAAGGATAGAGTGAAAATATAATTGGCATGATAAGGAAGTGATGAGACATATTTGAGAACCTAAAATATTGACACATGTTGAAATAATCATTTCCTTTGCCTAAATATGTCTAATCTCATAACCAATTTAGCTCTAGGATATTTCAAGAGATATAAAAATAATTACAAACTTCTCAAACTTGTACCTTGTTCCATTTCTCAGATAATTATGTTCTCTCTTGATTTATAATTACACACTCAATTGTTTCCAAAACCCTGCTAGTCATACTCTCAATTATCTACCAAGAAATTTTCAATCTTAAGGATCTTTGACACACTTTTTAGATGGGGTAAAAAAATAAATATGAGCCTAAATTATTAGAGTTCCTAATTTAGGTTGAATTTGTAGTTAGGGTGTTTGAAGAAGTAGGATAGTTATATTTTATAAATAAATTTATGAATATGAGGAACAACTAGTAGAAGAGTTTATCACAAACTTAAAATGAGAGCATTACAAGGTGAAGGGAATAAATATTCCATTCATTATCTCTATCATCATCTAATTATATGGGATTCTTATGATAGGAATGAAAATATCAGGTAAATATTCATTTAAATACCTCATTTAGTTTTTTCATGAGGAAAGGGAGCTCATGCATGAGTTCTTCATCAATATACAAGGGTTCACCAAGGGAATTAAGAGAAAAAGTCTTCCAACCTTGGAAGATCATATCCTACTAGGTCATCAATTTTTTCATATGTGATGGACAATATGGCTCATTAGGAGGAGATACAATGAATATTTTGAATCATCTCAAACATATATAGGATAAGCCTATGTGGAAGATAAATATGTCTTACTTTATTTACGGTGCCATCTAAGTTATGGAATATAGGTATGTTTAGGGTGTAGCATTTATTAGACACCATGGGTTAATACATTTTATATGCCAACACCATTTATTGAAGAAGAAAAATGGAGAAGCTAAATAGGTGTCATATTTTTAAGATAAGTTGAAAATAAATAAGTAGATAAATAGAAGACCATCGTATTATTGCCTTACAACCAAATCTAGTTTAAGAGAAGAAATTACAAGTAAGAAGCCATCTTCAAAATCAGAACATAAGAGAAATAAGGGAATAAATAATTATGAATCTACCTTTGAGGAAGCTCTTGAGCCTATTATTGATAACATACCTATCATGGAGATATCAAATTATGAAGAGGAAGATATTGAGATATCTTGTCCTAGGGTCTTGAGAAGAAGTTTAAGAAGAATATAGACTCAAATTAAGGAGTCACCATCAAAAGCTCTACCATAGAATAATAATACTCATCCATTCTAAAGATGATGATATTGATAAAATATAATGTGTTGTAGAAATTTTTAGAAGCCTCAATCAAGATTAATGTGTTGAAGCTCTGAAAGATTTGACATAGATTCCAAAAGAAGTAGTTATGAAGGAGACATCCATATGTATAGAGGATCTTACATCCATGACATAGGAATTAAAATTTAAGGAATAATTATTATATCTCTCTCAACCTTATTAATCTAAGCCATTGGTGGATAAAGGAAATGCTCCAATTATAGAAGAAGAGGAACAACATTCTAGTCATGATGAGGAAGAAAAGATGCATCAAGCTAGGTATTATCAAGAGAAAAAGAAACCATGAGACAACAAGTGGAGGAAATACCATTTCTAAAGAAAAGGTAAGAAATAAGTGATTTTATCTTTATATTAGGAGTTAGAAGAAACCAAAAACTAGTCCCTTAGTAAATATAATGAAATAACTCATTTAAAAGAAAAGACACCAACACCTATAAACCTGTTGGATTATTTTTAAATGATCCAAATGTTATAGTTTTATTAGTTTATTATGTTATAGTTTTGGTTTTATTTACAGGTTGGTTTCACCCATTGGTTGGTTTTGTAACCAACTATTTATGTATGCTTTTAAGATTACCATTGTACAAAAATAAAATATATGATTTTACATTGCATTTACTAAATACAGTTTCTATGTCTATTCCTACATATTTGAAGGGCCATCATTTGTATCAGAATAAATTATTAAAGGAGGAAGTTGTAGATGGAAAGATAGAGACACGACTGGGGATTTTAGAGGGTAAAATAAAACTAGCATCTAAAAGTTATGGTTGTAAGTTTTCCTAATTAGAACCACTTTTTTTCATAGTAATAGTAAGATATTTTTTGAAGAGGAACAATCATATATACTTATTAGATTAATCCTCTTGACTCCTTGTAAATATCCTCCCATAATTATTTTATATCATCCATGACTACATTGGTGTATCCATTCTCATGTTGACTACAAACTTCCAGTGATCAACTATGAGAATCTGTAGATTGGCTTCATGTTTTTGGTGACCTACTTGTAGTGATAGGTGAAATTGATGGAGGGATTCATGAATCACTCTAAGGTAGAGGAGAGGAACTTTTGGTGGGAAGTGGACTTCTTAAATATTGACTTCTTGAAGTTATCTTTATCATTTACTTTGATCTTACTACCACTTATATTATGCCTATGATTAGAGCTATAATAATGGTAACCCTTGGAATTATCATGGTATATTTTACCCTCATATTGATCATGACACCTTGATCTTGGTCTTGAGTGTATGCTAGAATGGTAGGCAAACTCATTAAATGGCCTACAAGTAGTGACCTGATGTGTAAATTTTTTTAACAAGATGTCAATAGTGTAGACCTATACGATGATCTAAAATTTTAATCCTATTCTTATTTTTGGGCTACACCAATTCCAATAATTTTTCACATGCAAGTAAGAAGGTAATTTTTTTACATGTAGTAATTTATTTTTTAACAAACTTGAAAAATACAAAGTTTAAATAGCATATATTCCATATTTATTTCAAAAATAAAATTATAGCAGTTGGTGGAAGAATTTTTTCTGAAACTTTGGAAGTTTAAAAGATCAAGGGTTCAAAACCCATTAATTTATTTTTGATCAAAAATTATTTTTTTGATCTTATTTTATATAAATAGATTTATAAGGATAAAATAAGTAATGAAAGGTTGTAATGAATAAATAAGGGTGTAATAGGAATTATACAATGTAATATTTTTTCCCAAGTCCAAGTAATCTCTTGTAATCAGAAGCTATTTTAAAATTAAAGGCAAAACCTTGATAACATTCCTTATTTTTCTATTTTGTGCCATGTCTAAAATTGTGAGCTTGATTTCTAAAAATGTACACTTAACTCCTAAAATTTATAAAGAATGGTCAATGAACATGGAAAATACATTAATTTTCAATGACTTATGGGAAGTATTTGAAAAACAACCAACATTACCCACTAATAACACAAAGCTTACAAAATTTCATAGATGTGACAAGCATTCCCTTGCTTTATTGAAATCAACTTACAGTGTACAAGTTATAATTAGCATAGAAGCCATCAAGTATGAAGCTTGGAAAGCATGGAAAGATATAAAAGACTTATATGATAAACAACTTGCTTATAAGTTAACTGATCTTCTTATGTAGTTACTCAGAACTAAACTAATAGATGATGAAGATGTTTCAAAATATGTGTCACAAATTAAGAATTTGAAACAAGAATATGGCACTACTAGTAGGAAAATTGATGATGAAATGCTCATTTCTATTTTTTTTAATGGCCTTAGCCCTAGCTATAGTAATGTTCTATAAATGTTATAGATTAGTGATAAGATTAAAAAATCTACTTTTGATTCCATTTGTGAGTTGATCACTCAATACGAGCAACAATTTGTAAAGAAAAAAAGAAAAACCTACTGAAGAGGCCCATTATACCAAAATAGGTAATACATTATATGAGAATAATAGAAAACATTATTCAAAGCACTTTTAGAGACATAAACACTCTCCATAACACACTTTTAGACACAAGCATCATTCTAGACATAGGGATCATTATGGTTCTTTGAAGCATAGACATCACTCTAGTTCTCAGAAGCATGAACATCACCACAAACATTCACATGGATAAAAGAACAAGCATAGGCATTCTTCTTCATGTGGCTATTCTTCCTCTAGTTCTAGTGGATGAGAGAAAATATGCTACAAATGTGGTGGCATAAGATACCTCTCTAAAGAGTGCCCCTTCAAAAGAAGGTCCTCTTGGCATTGACAAAAGGTAGAAGTAAACATCACTGGTCACTCTAGTTAGTCTAGTCACTCTTCTAGTTCCTCTTTTAGTTCCTCTTCTAGCTATTATTCTGCATATTCTTCTGATGAATGGGATGACTACCAAGTTTACTGCTCTATAGTTGATGACTATATATTATGATATGAAAACACACCCATTTTGTGTGAGCTACTAGGTTCAATATTGGGATTTATTATAGTAGTATTTTTTGGCTTGTGTACTTTGCTTTCATAGATCTATTGTTGATATGATGTTTGATGTGGAACATTTCATTAGCTTGTACTTGGTTTATTTTTTGTATGGCTTCTCACCTCTCTCTTAATAGGGGAAAAGATATTGCATGGCTTTTGATCAGTCATCGATGGTTTTGCTATGACTTGGAATTGAGTTTCTAGAATTTTTAATGTTGAGAAAAGGCCTGAAAGAGATGTTGGTGATTTTTGGGCATCAATTTGAGATGTGCCATACATAGTAATGGGGAAATCACTTATTAGATAGATTATGTGTGAGGATATATGTAGTTGGATAAAAAATGATCTTTTTCTATTTCAGTATGGGGATGATCAGGGTGTTGATCTATATAGGATGCACATTGTACTAGTTTCAATTGTAGTAGAGTCTACTTGGAAGACTCATAGTTCATTGCTTCAGTCTTTCTATACCTCTTTGGATTAAGGGGGAGTTTGTTGGATTATTTTTTAATGATCCAACTATTATAGTTTTACTAGTTTGTTATAATTTTATTTTGGTTTTATTTACACGTTATTTTCACCCATTGGTTGGTTTTGTAACCAACTCTTGACATAATATTTTAAGCTTACCATTGTACAAAAATAAAATATATGATTTTACATTGCATTTCTTGAATACATTTTCAATGTCTATTCCTCCATATTTGAAGGTCCATCAAGACCAAGTAGACCATGGTTTACAAACCCATTTGTCTTATAATAAAATCATGACTACTTTGAAGAGAACTTTTCAAACCCTAAGAGAGATTAGGGTATAAAATAAAAAGTTAAAGATTAATATTGATGAAGCAAGGAAACAAAAAAAGGTAGAATCCATATTCTAGATAACCTATGAACTAGGAAAGGAACTTCTTTCTTATAGAATACCTACCTCTAGGTATGGTAT
This sequence comes from Torreya grandis, assembly GCA_037957365.1. Classification (NCBI taxonomy): domain Eukaryota; kingdom Viridiplantae; phylum Streptophyta; class Pinopsida; order Cupressales; family Taxaceae; genus Torreya; species Torreya grandis. The sequence goes on from JARHVA010001502.1 coordinate 1,813,175, forward strand.
ATTTCTACAAGAATAATTTTATAGATGGTTATTGTTGATAATTTCATATGGATTTCCTCATTAATTATAAGATGACAAATAATTTATGGATGCATTTTAAGCTAGTACCCCTGAGAAACAAAATATTTTATGTGATTTATATTTGTGTGACTTTATCCTAAGACACATGTCCTCCTTCCTAATTAATTTGTTTATGGGAGAAACTTAGATTAATGTTTTCACCTCTATATTTAAAAATTATATTTCATAGAGTGATAAGACTGAAGAATTTTTTGTGCAAGTTAAAACTATTGAGCTCTATATGAGGCTTGAATTCCCTAATCTAGACAATCAAACCAAAGTTTTCTAAAATATTTTATCTAATCTAATTATTAGGGAACAACATCTAAATATCCTCAAAAAATCATTTTGAGGAGTATGCTCAAAACCATTTCAGTACATCCATTGTTACCAATGATCAAAGGTGGGATACATTAAGTGTCCTCTTGAAAAGAAGGGAGGTCATTTTTCCCAATAATATCAATAATTTTTTAGAAGAGATACATATATTATAAAAATAATGAAATAGTTTGATTAGATATATGGGAAAGAATGGATTGGAATGAGGTATAGGCAAATATTGATACTCAGCCCTATGTCTTCATGGTATAATATAATGGTTCAAGGAGAAGAATAATTTGAAAGATGTAAGACCAAGTCAAATCATATAAACATGATATCATCCCAACAAAAATACAGTGGGATACATATGATTACACTTATGATCTCAATAAGAAACTAAGATACACTATGTATAGTAGAGAATAATGAATACCTTAGCTTTTAATAGGACTTGCAAGACGTAAAGTGTGGGAGAGATGATGAGCCCATAAAATAGATCATTATATCCAAGTAATTACCTCATTTTCCTCCTAAAAGTATTCCTTTAAGTGGATTTATATGTGTATAATATAAATCATTATAAACTTAAAATATAAGAGTATTTTACCTTAGTTATTTTATGCAACTTATTGTTACCTATTTAAACCATTTTGTTATAAAATATGTATGGATAAAACATTAATTTTGTATGTACATGTCATAATAACATACTATAGTATGCGATAATGTTTTTGGGTAGTAGAAGATTCCTAAGGACCATTCTAGACCAGCTCCAAAGATCACTAGTTTGGCTTCAAAGATCACCAGTCTAGCTTCAAAGATGCTTAGTTTAGATCTAAAGATGCCCAGATTGGTTATAAATAATTATAGAAAGCCTAGTAAATAGTGCCTAAGGATTGCACATTGATGCAAGGATGTACATGACTGATAAGACCGATAAGAAGCAATATAGTATAATTTTAGGAACAATTATAATAGCTATATATAGACTTTACAAAAATAGAATTATCTATTTTTAGCCATGGTACTTATTGAAGTTTTATTATGAGTGAATATAAATATTATGTTTTAATCTCCTAATAGAATGAATTTCATACGTTATAAAATACAAAATAATTTTCACCTAGAAATAGACATGAAATCACATGTGAAATATAATCCATCCCTTTCTATAGGTTTTTCTTAAAATGTGTAAAGAATATTGTTATGATATTATTTTAGAATAAACTAGATCCTAGTTATATTTGATCTTGTTAGGTTGTTATCTATTTTGAATTAGTTATTGTAAAAATGTTGTGATATATTATAACATCCTTTTGGGTAGAAATGGATGGAGAGAGATAGATCATTAGGGATTGAATAATTTGAACATCACTATTTTCAATATTGTAAGCATTTTCTAGAAGTAACAAGAAATTAATTTTATGACATTTTTGAAATTTTAATAGTGTTCTAATCTTATTCTAAGGGAAAGCAAGATCCAACTCAGCCAAATAAGTAAGATACATTTTGGTATTTATATGTTTATTTAATATTGTTATGTGTCTTAAATTTTGTCATCCATTCTCTTATGAAAAATATTTTGTTGTGTTTCACCTATAGGACTGTGTGTTAATTGTGTGTTTCAAGAAAGCTTACTTTTAGCATTTACCTTCCAAATTATTTCCTTTTCCATCAAATATATTAGTTTTGTGTTTCTATTTCATGTACTTTATATTTATACAAATAGACTAAAGGTGTATTTAATTTAATTATTTTCAATTTCAGCAAGTGTGCTTCCCCTCCAATTACTATCATTTAAATAAGTGTGTTTACTTTTAAAAGTTATAGATTATATTTAAATTCAAGAAAATATATTATAAATTTAGAATTAAATGATCCAAAAAACACCCCAATTAGACAAATGATAGTAACCATTTGGCATACCCTATTGTTTAATGCCATTGGATATTACCTAGATTTACATGACATATTCATATAAATGAAGAGGACACAACAAACCTTATCATACATGATGAGAGCATGCACATATTTCTAATTATTTTGATGGTGATTGTTAGAGACATCTTTCTTCCTAATAAAAATGACCACTTTTCTAGATTGGGATGGGAGATATGATAGTAGATATGAAGGATGATGAGGTTATATTTGCTTTTGGGCATGTTCTATTATCCCACCCCTATATAGATCTTCATATGGATGAATACTAGACTAGACAGAGTATTGGTGTATATACCTTACAACAAATTTTATCATGAGAGTACTTAGCTAATAAAATGCCTATGGGTATGCATCAATAAAGGGGTTTAGAGGAGATAATAGTAAACATATGGGAGATCATTGTCAACACTCAATGAGGTCATTTAGGGGACCTTAGATATTATAGGCATGATCTATATGAGATAAAACTTAATGATTTGACATATATTCCTTATAAACATGTGTAATTCTAGTGGGTGGAGGATCCAAATTACATTGGCAATATATTGATCAAGTGTTATATTAATAGGCATCATGATGCAATCATTTAGACTTATAGCCTAAAAATAGTGCAAAGATAGTTTGGTTGGAAGTAATCCATTATAAAGGGGCCACATTTTTATTCTATAGTGATAAGGGAGTGTAGTGGGTAGATTCATGTAGTTGATTAGAAAATCACTATGGCTAATTTTGATTTGTTAGTTTTTGTGCAGTGGGACTACTAGATAATGATATAAAATTTAGGGGTGCTAACTGATTATGATTCATGGTGGTCATAAACATTCCAAACATGATTGGCATGGCCAGTTCTGTCAATTCAAACCTTATTGGAGAGGATGTAGGTAGTGATTCAAACATATGGGTATTGATAAATAAATAGGAGTATTAGGAGGATAGTGTGGGGGGGTAGATATGATGAGGATGAGGATGGTGATAAAGATTAGGGAGGAATACTTTGGGCACTAATTTTGGTAGAATATTCCCCTATTATTCCAATACTAGTGACTATGATTGTAACTAAAATTATTATTTAGTATAAGTTATTCCCATATATGTTAGTGACAATGGTTGAGATAGGTAGGGGCATAGGTGATGATCCTCGGCCTTTTTATCCAAATAGGTTTATAAAGCTAGTAGAGAGGGATAAAAAAAATTCATCCTTAACTATATTGGTTAGTCATTTGATAGTGACACTAGCTACCAGTGATGGAGAGGTTACATAGTTGATAATAATACTAACTACTAGTGGTGGAGAGGTAACACAAACAACATCAACATTAGCCTCTAGAGATGGAGAGGTTACCAAGTTGATAATAACACTCATCACAAGAGATGGAGAGGCAAAAAGATATGGTTTGGGTGAGATAGATCTCTGTAATTATTATCAGTGTAGGGCATAACTCGAGTGGAAGACAAGATGATGAGAGCTCCTAGAGAGGCTTAGTTTTATATGAATTCATATGAGTACGTAGTTATCCCTAGTCACAGAGCACACACTTATGAAGAGATTAAATTAAATAGGGGTTATTTATGTACCCATACATTGGAAAAATTTGTACATGCTCTTCCTAAGATAGATCTACCTCTAGAAGGCCAGAGTCAATCATTATCCTCGTGCTAGTGTATAAATGATTTTAATTCGTAGATGACCATGATGCTTTGTATATGTATTAGTTTTTATTTCCTCATGGACATTGATGTGTGTGTGTGTGTGTGTGTGTGTGTGTGTGTGTGTGTGTGTGTGTGTGTGATTTGATTCACTTATGGCTTATTGTGTATGTATATCATGATGATTATGGATAGTGATTATGATTATGATGTGAATATCGTGATGTTAGATGATGTTTATGCCTTTTAATTTTTCATGGCAACATACTCATATATTGTGATGGTATGATGTTAGATGTGATTAGTTAGATTTGTGTGATTAATATGATGATTATTAGAGATATTAGTGTTGGATATGTGAGATGATTATATAGATGGTACCTGATATGATTATGTGATTTAGATGAGTATGATGAATGTTTTTTATTTTGTGTTATTTTTGAAGAATAATGTTAGATAGATGATATAGGTTTTACTTAATTTTAATGTGATTAGATGATTGGATTTATCTAGATGTGTTATAATGCTTATGATCTTGATCCATATGTATCGAGTAACACCATTTTAATTTAGAACTAGGTAATATGCACCATGATATGTGCCATGATGACTTCTTGCCATAATACTTGAAAGACCAATGTAAAAGATAAAAATACTAAAAATGAAATGTAAAATTAGCATGTAGTATTATAATTGAAATTAGGATCAAATATAACATATTTTTTTAATTTTATTGCACAAACACAAGTAAGATAAAGAAGATAAAATAAATAGATGGACAAAAAATGACTTGCTAAAAAAGATATTTATAAAGATGCATAGATAAAGATACAAACATTTGATAAAAGACAATCACTAAGATCTTAACAAATAAACTTAATGAACAAACAAAGATATATACATGACAATGAAAAAAGACAAAAGTGTGCACACACATGGATAGAATGGATTTGTCATCAGTATGCTTCCACTTGCCTCATTGAAAATCCTTGGGATTGGTGAATGAATCATGATTCAATTCACCTTGTCTAGTTTGTCCCATAAAAAATGATAGATGTCATATGTATGTAATTAATTGTTGGACAAGCACATGAATTTGGTTAAGGATATGGATTTTTGGCTCATGATATGTGCAATACAATGAGGTTATTTTTGGATTTATGTGTGTTTTTTTTTTTATAAATTTAATCTTTTGGGACTTTTTTATTTTTATTTTTATGTATTTTTGGCATATTGGGATAATACCTATTTATAAAGATTAAAGTGTTAAAATGAAATCCATGTCCAAGTCCAATAGGATAAAATCAATTAGTGGATGTGAGGATAGTAGATTCAATAGAGGATGGGATGAGAGTTAGATGGAGAGAAAGATCAAGATAAACTCTTTAAGGGTCATGCCATGCAACTCATTTATATGCCCCCAATTATATTCCACTTGTATTCTTATAGACTAACTAGATTGGAATTGTTCAAGATGCTAATTTGATTGACATGTTTTAAGAAGTCATATGACCATGATAAATGTTTCCTAAGCACTATTTTGGTCCACAAATTAACCAAGGCTAGATTTGAAACATGGGGATGAAGGTGATGTATATGATACCATAATATAGGTAGGACTAGGAAATGTATAAGGATGATGGAATAAATATGGGGAGGGTTTTTTACCTGAAGTATATGAGATATGCAATACAAGATACTTATAGACAATATATTCCACAAGTGATACTCAGAGATAGTTTTAATCATTGTGCTTGCTCAAAGTGACATAAAATTGGTTTTCACCATTGGATGAACGATTTTTTATAGGAATTTTTTGATTTTATTGATTTGATAACATAGACATGATTTAGATAAAAAAATCAATTGCATGGTATTCATTGGTTCATCCAGCTCCTGGCCATCCCATGGAGCTAGTTTGTAAGCTCCTAGACCATATTTGGTGATGATAACGTAGGGTACAAGCCAATTTAGCTCAAAATTTCATTTATTTTCACAATATATAATAATGTTTCTTTGATTCTCTTTGAGGACTAGATTACCAATTTAAATTTCATGTGGCCTAACTTGCTTTTTATATTGATTGCATAGCCAATTTTGATATAATTTTAGGTGATTGAGGGCATTGAGCTATTTATCATAAAGGAGTTATAGTTCCTAAATTTGTGTATGTTTATGTTCTTATTCATGAATGATACCTCATAATGTGATGCATAAATAGTGTAATCCAAACTTTACTAGCAAGATGGCTTCAGTACCAAAGACCAATGATTAGGGAGTGGTACCAATTAGAGTATATATACTTATGTAGTAATCCCATAGTGCATGACAAATTTTTATATGGAACTCTTTACCAACATCATTGATGATCATTTTGAAAATTTTGATTATTTTTTGTTAGTCTCCTCAGCATGGTCATTACCTTGTGGGTAGTAAGGTTTGGACCACTTATGTTAGATATAAAAGTGTTTACAAAGGGTTTTGACATATTTATTCTTAAAAGATTTATTATTTTCATAGATAATGATGGATGGGATATCATAGTGATAAATGATATGATTAAGGATAAAATTTTATATTTTCTTATCAGTAGTATAGGTGAGAGGTATGGATTCCACCTTCTTAGTGAAGTACTATGTGGATATTATGATGTGGTTATGACCATCTAATTAATATGGGTTAATATTAACGCTATATAAAATCCATAGGTAGAAAAATTCCATGGTGTAGTGATAGTTTTAAATTCATGTGATGGAGCATGAGTGAGATCTCCATGTTTTTGACATGCTACACATTTCTTGACATATTAACATGGATCATGGTCCATATTAGGCCAATAAAAACTAATTCAAAGGAGTTTTTTGGATAAGACCATCCCACTAGTATACATCCCATAGGTTCCCTCATGAACCTCCTTGATATCTAAGTTGGCTTCTTCCAAGTTCAAACATATTAACAGGGTAATGACATATCCTTTCCAATAGAGCATGCTACCAACGATGGTGTAATAAAAGGCTTTTTGGATGAATGATTTGTAATGGTTTTATGCAAGGTTTTTTGGAATGATGTTTTCATGAAGCTATTTATAAATATATTAATACCAAGGGGGAATAAGAACATAAATTTCATATATTGTTTCTAATTTAGGAATCTTGTGAGCCAACATTGATAGTTTTTGGACTAAAAATTGATATTGTTGTAATTTTTGGGACATATCAAGAAAAGAACCAATTATGGCCATCACATCCACAAATTTTTTATATGTAAAAATAACCTATTCAAATGTGATAAGTTTAAAATAGTATTTGAAATTATCAACCACACATTTATATGGGATGAGGTTTTCATCCTTTATTTGATAATCATCATTGACTTGTTTGATAATTAATTTTGAGTCACCATAGACTGAAAGATGTTTTATATTCCATTAAAGAGAAAGATTAATCCCTATGATGAGTGCCTCATATTTAGATATATTATATGTTGAAATAAAATTGATTTAGAAAGACATTGGGATTATGTCTCCTTGAGGTGTGTAAAATATATGTTGGATCCTAAGCCATGATTAGTGAAGGATCCATCAAATTAGAGATTTTATATTTGTAACTCAACCATGGTTAGGGTTTATTCATCTAGAAAACATATGTTTAATGACTGAGTATCAAATAAAGGAGCTTCTACCAACTGATCTACTAACACTTGTCCTTTTATTTCCTTTTAATTGACATATTCAATGTAAAATCCACTTAAGATCATGATCCATTTTTTAATCTTCCTATTAAGAATCATTTTGATAAAAAATATTTCAAAGTATCAATTTTGGCATTGAATATATTTTTATCACTTATCATTTAATGATAAATATTTTGAAATGCAAAGACAACTACGAATCATGCCTTTTTTATAGGAAAATAATTAAGCTTGTATGATGCCAAATTTATATTGAGATAATAGATAGCCCATTCTCTTCCTTGTTCATCATGTTGATCCAAAAATAATCTTAATGAATCTTGATTAGATGATATTTATAAAAGTAATAGTTTTCCTAGTGTTGGTAGAACTAAAACTAGTGGATTTAGGATATATTACTTAAGATTTTCAAAGGCTTTCTAGTATTATGTATTATAGTGATATTAAATACCTTTATGTAAGAGTTATGTGAATGGTTTAAATTTATCATTCAGCTAAGATATGAACTGATTAATTTCATGGAGTTTTCCTTGTAGGCTTCTGAGTTGCTTGATATTTTGAGGTTGATGCATCTATGAGATTGCTATAAATTTATTGAGGTTGAATTATATGCCTCATCTAGATATGATGAAGCCAAAAATTTTACCTAATGTGATGCCAAAGGCACATTTATTGGGGCTAAACTAGACTTTATACTCCCTTAGTTTTTCAAATATCCTCTTGAGGACTACATGATGGTCTTCTATTTTTCTTGATTTTCCCAAGATGTCATCGATATAGTCTTCAACAATACCATGTGTCATACATTAGAATATTACTATCATATCTCTTTGATAGGTTAAATCAACATTATTCAATCTGAAGGGTATGAATTGATAGTAGAATGCCCTCAAAAAGTAGTGAAAGTTATTTTATGTTGACCCTATTATATGATGCAAATTTGATTATATTCAAAAAATATTTCCATAAGTGAAGCACTTTTCATAACCAAAAGTTAATTCCATGATCATGTCGATTATTAGAAGGGGGAATTCATATTTTGGGTAGGCTTTATTGATGTCTATGAAGTTAGTGTAGATTTAAATTCCACCCTATGGCTTACTGATAAGGATGATGTTGGAGATCTAATATGAATAATCAATATGGTATATAAATCCAACATCTAAGAACTTTTATACTTCTCCATTCACTAGGAGTGCCAATTTACGATGCATATTATGAATCTTTTACTTGAAAGGCTTGGTATATAGGTGGAAAACAAGATGATGGATGACTAAATAAGGATCTAAGTCTGGTGTGTCTGTATAGAATAAAGTAAAAATGTCAATGAACTCCTTTATAATATCTATTAGGATCTCTCATTATTTATACGTGAGGGTGGCCCCAAGTTTGATCATCCTTGGGTTGTATTCCATTCCAATGTTAATATCAATGGTTTGTTTGACTAATGATTGAGATTGATCCAACATGTATGTTGAGATAAGAGGAAGTTGATATTATTTTGGAATTTGCATGATGTTTTAAAACTTTTTAAGTAGATCATCAAATGTTTTATGTTCTTCAAGACTATGAGAGTAATTTAATTACATAACTTGGGGGTTATTATATGCTTCAAAGTCATGCTTAGGAGGAAATAATAATTCCATATGTATTGGTGCCTCAAAGAGGATTTCACCATCAAACACATATTTATTTTTATTTTTATTTTTTATCTTTATTATTTCTTCAACTACTAGCACTTCAAAGAATTTTTCACTAGATGACCCCATATTTTATTTTTTTATATGTAGTTTTTATTTTGATTTTGAGTTTCTTTTGATTTTTATGATTTTTATTGAATAAGGAATTCTACTTATCCCTAAAGTATGCACATGTGCATAGGTTTATATCAAACCCCTTTTTGTGGTCACCAACTGGTAGATGATATTACACTCCCATGAACTAGGTTATTACTTCATCATTGTAAAATAGATCAAAATTAGGTTCCTTTTATTGGCCTCAATCAATAAGGTTAGGGTAACAAAGGTTGAGGTTGATGGTAAGGATGGTTGTATAAGTGAAAAGGTTGGTGGTAATAATATCCTCACATTGTCTATAAATAAATCTTATTTCAATATCATATTTGGATGAAGATTCCTCAAAAATTGAGTAAGTATCAAAAAATACATCATATGGGTCACCACTTGGTGGTTTATATTCTAGGATACGATATGATTGAGGATATTTGACTACTATAGGTTATAAAATACCCTATTCATGAATTATTAGTCATTCACCTTGATAATTCATGTTATTCCATATTTTATTTGATTTAGGATATTTTTTATGCTAAAAACATGATGCAAGATCATCATATGTTAACTAAGGGTCAGCTGATCTTTCCATCTTTTCATTTGATATGAGATTGAATTATTTAAAGGATTTATTATCAAATGGATGGGATATTTCTTTGACTTCCTTCATAATGTCATCCATAATTATGTGAGGATACAAGTATCTCAAAAACATGAAAGGTATGATATTAACATTCACCAAATCCTTTGGGAATGATTTTAATGTGGGAGACAATAGGAAAATCTATGGATATATGGGAGGTCATCTAGATGGATATAAGATTTGGATTTATTTTTTTATAGGATAAGCATCCTCGATGATAGAAAAATATATGGCATCATTATATTTTCCCATAAAAAATTTACAATATTATTAGGGTGGTGTATCATTGAGGATAATGACTTCCATGCCATAATAAGGAAATTTGAGGAATTAGAGAGTGGATGGAACAACTTGCATTTCATGAATCCAAGGGTGTATGAACATAATGTTATAGGGAAATTAAAAATATACCATGTTAATTAATGTTTTATGAGTGATTGGACCCACAATGAGAAAGATAAATAATTCCTATTGATTTACATTTGATGTCATCATAAACCTTTATAGTAATGATTCAAGATGTTAATGCAAACTCCAAATATACTAAACTTTTGATCAAGTTGATATTGTACAAATTAACTCCATATTAATTATCTACAAGTACTCATTTGATTTTATTATTTTTAATAAAGACCTTGATATACAAGGGGTTCTTATGATTTAGGACAATTGGAGGCATGTCATGTGGGCCAAAGGTGAGTTTTTGGGTATATGAAAGATAGATAATGAGTTATTAGAATTGACTAGGATCAATATCTATAGGAACTCTTGTTATTGTAAGGTCTTATTGAGAATGTATTAGTGAAAAAATAATGATTTTAGGAGGCCTATTATAGATATTTAGGTGGGGTTCTTCTCAAGTTGATGGATGAGATCATATTCTCCCTTAGGAGTGGTCATAGGAGGTTATTGGACATTGAATATTAGAGATGCATTTTGAATGGGAGACTTAAGAGGTACACCTAGTATATTTATTTTTCCATGTCATGTGATGATAACACACTCAGATGATTGACGTATAATTTTGATAATTGGATGCTCAAAGGTTTGGGTGCATTCATATGTTTTGGCCTTAATTTATTATAAGATGGCTTTGGATGGGGAGACATTCAAGATACTTATCCCATATTTTAGTGGTGGCAACTAAATGTTTATTTTGATAGATATGACTAATAATTGAGTCATATTTTTAAGGGGTTCTCTTATAATCAACATGATTGGTGTGGTAAGGTTGACCTTGGTCTTGATGTGCTTGTTTTTTATTTTATATCATGCTTGGGAAATGGATCCTAATATATACTAAACTACTATTTCTTGGAATAAGGTGCCCTCTCTTCAACATTGATTTCACCTTGATCAATAAAATCTTAGATATAATTACTTATTTGTATGCACCTTTTGTAAGAATGACCATTGACCCCATGAAAATCATAATATATGTCTTCTCGATACCATGTGGGATTAAGTTTATTTTCATTGAAGGGATTGATTTTTTTGAAGCATGATCATATTTTAAATGAGGAGTTTATGGAACACATTCTATATTATCTCACTAAGAGGTATATATTATCTTTTATTAGGATATTACTTTATCTTTCCTCTTGGCATAATGATATTTGATGTATTTTGATCTTTTGGAGGATTATAAATCTAAATGATTTGTATATGTTTGGAAACTATGACTCCATCACCAACCATGTTTTTATTCTTGTTGAAGAACTTTATTTTTTTATGAGAGTCTTGATTTTGATTTTATTTGGAAAATATATTAATTAAGCCTTTATTAATGAGAGCATTTTCAATTTCTATGCCTTTTTTAATGATCTCATCAAAATTATTCACACAATGGATTTGTAATTTAAATCTAAATTATTGATGTAGGTTGGCACTAAATACAGTAGCAAGCTAGTTTTTAGAGATGGTACATGGAAATATACTAGCGAGATTGTGCTATCTTTGAAAGGATGATGAAAATATTTCTCCATTATGTTGTTTGGTGCTATATAGATCTAGCATGGTAATCTCATATTCTAAATTGTAGAAGTGATTAACTAATTTATTTGACAATTATGTGAATGATTTTACTTATCCCTTTGGTAAGTGTAAAACCATTCCGATGTTGGTCCTCCAAGACTTATAGGGAATAGCTTAAGTAGATAAGCATAATTCTAGGCCACCTATTAATAGGACATGAAGAACTATTTGAAGTTATATCTTGGATCTCCCTTTCCATTGTATTTTTAAAATTTAGTTGGTTTGAAGGGTAGTGGGAAACAAATGCATGAGATGTCCTTGTCAAGTGGATAAGGGAATATCCTTAAATTTGTATTTCCTACTATGTGAACCAGTTTAGATCGCTTAAATAGTAACGGTCATTGCTTGTTATTTCTCTACAAATTCAAAATCAATAAATGGATTAAAAGATTAAGAAAGGGGATCAAATTTATCTTAACCTTTGATAGGTGGATATGTTTTAGACTATGACTTATGATGTGAAGGTTTTATAGTGTCATGTATATTTAGGAGGCTAAAGACGCCACTTGATTTAATTATAAAAGAATAGCTCTTTTGTGGTCATATTACATTTGGTCATCCAAGTTGTACTTCTCTTTACCAATTTTGACATGGTAGATATTTATAGACTCTATATCAGGTTATTATTCTTTAAAGGGATTATGACTAGGTGTAGATATTTTTGGATTAGGATTCTTCTTGATCATGATATGTTGTAAATTGTAAACATCAAAATCAGGGGGTGATCTAGCTCTAAATTCAATAATTATTAAAAATATTTCATCCTTATTGTTGTAAAGGTATTGTTCTATTTGGGCTCTCCCATGTTTTATGTCCAAAACTTCATTGCAATTATTTTTATCATGTTATTATGTGTCTATAAGGATTTATTCATCACTATCATGATTTAATTCAATATGTTAAGTATTTTCAAGGTCTTCATTACAAGAATTTTGTCCAACCCTAAGTCGGTATTGAGTTTGTGGTGCCATGATGTACTTAAAGTATGTGGGATGTGGTGATGTTAAGCTTTCCTTGGATTGATGTGGTTGTCTTGGATCAAGTTTGGATCTTGGATTTATGTGGTTTTCTTATATCAAGTTTGACTCTTAGATTAATTTGGATCAATTGTGGTGTTTAGAGGTTAGATGTTCAATTTGATTTGGTAATATTTTAGATACACTCGAGAACAAATTATTGATTTTTGTTATGATCTAGATTTTCCTTAGATGGATGGCTATGGGAGAAAGGATGAAGTTGTGACTTTGATGATCCTAATTTATGGGTGTAGGAGATTGAATGGAAATATTAGGAATGTAACTATGTGATGTTTTTGGATTAGTTGGATTAGATGGATTATTTTATATTAATCAAATATATTTTAGGTGAACCTATATGTCAATTTGATTGGATGATGTTTATATGATTAGACTATGTTAGGGATAATTTATCAATCTTGATTTTATAGGTGGATGTTGGATAGTAATAAATGGATGTTATTTGGGATATTGATTTAGATAATTTAAATTTACATGGATGTTTTGATTAGGTGTGGACTGGGATATAGGTCTGTCAAACATGGTTAAGATTTTAATATTTTATCAAACTTAGTCTATATTGATGGTTTTTAATGAGTTAGGATAATAATTTATGTGAATAAATTATGTGGATTGAGATGATTATGATGCTTGGATTTATGACTTGTTATGGATTGGATTTAGGAATGTGCATTTGGCTAAAGGGACATTTATGTGTTGATTGATGTTGGATTGTTAGTTTGGATTAGGTTATTATTTAGTTTAAGGTTTGAAAAAATACTCAAATAAGCCACAAGCCTATGATAGTAGATAAGGGTGTGAAATTTAAATAAAAACCCACCAATCTACTTGCATAAAGTTGTGACTAGGTTGGTCTCCCAACCCTCACTCTACATATGTATGTGGTGAGTGATCTTCAGTCATATTATTTCCTCTGTACTAATAATATTTATGGATGAAAGGCCTTAATCTATACTTTACAAGGCTCTCTAGGTGTACCCACTACATACCTTGTGGTATGTGGGGCCCAAGTCCACATAAGGATGTTATATGACACTTGAGTATTGGATTCTGATGTCCTCACTTTACAAAATCCTTTATGAGGAATTTATCTTAGCATTATGAAATCTCTCCTTGATATTTATACACCACTAGAACATAGAGTTTAGTTTAATGAGTGGTGATCAAATCCATGTCAATACCCAACTAAGGATTATGAAAAGTGTGTGGTGATCAAATACACGTCATGTTTCCTCTAGAAAAAAATAAAAATGAAGGTGTTGATTATTTTTTATCCCCAAGGTCACCATATGGATGCAATGGTAAATCATACACTATCTTGCATTAGGTGAAACACATACACACATAAAATATGTATATATATTATTTTAAGCACAAATAAGGTAACTTTGATTTATTTTTATCCCAAAGGCCACCTATGATTTTAAACACATACACAATTGAGTCACCCTAAAAATATTAATTGATTAAAATGTGATAATGAGAAAAGAAAGTTTATGAGGGTTTGGTTTCTGATTTCTTTGATGGGCGGTCATGCAAACAAAAGTTAGTAGTTTGATTTTCAATTTTAATAAGCATCCTAAAAAACAAACTCTCAAAAATAAAAAATAATATTATAGAGGTTAAATTTGTTGATCTATAAGTTAAAACCACTAATACATAGTACAAAGCCACCATAATGAGTTAGGAAGTAAAAATAGTAATGTTAGACACAAAATTGCTAGTTATGATTACAAAGTTGTTAGGAATTTAATCAAATTTGTTAGCAATAAAAAAAAACAAAAAAACAAAAAAAGGATAAAGATTCTAAAAAATTAATAAATCCACTAATATTGATATTGAATCCATTAATCAATAGTAGTGATTTTTCTATAGAAAAATAGAAAACTATTTATCAAATCTGCTAACAAGTTGCATTAAGTCATTATTTTCATGATCCAAGACACTATTGCATAGTGATGGTTTCACTACACAAAAAAAAGGTTAAAAAAAGTAAAAAAATTTCTATGGATATAACGAGGTTTCTAATAAAGTAAAATAATTTGTTAATTAATGAATGGCAACCTTGCTATAGTTACACAAAATAGTCAAAAATGTGAGCAAAAACTATCAAGGTTAGTTGACTATTAAGGAAGGTCAAATAATATAGTAAGCAAAACCACTAATGACTATGAATAATATATTAATACACATATTAAAACCATTAATACATATATCAAATCTGTTATTTCATAGAGTAAATCTGATGAGATTCTAGGTGTGAAAATTTTCACAAATATTGGAAGATTTTGGATGCCAATTCAATTTCTAAGTAACTTGCAAGCTTTGTAGAACAATCTAGGGGCATAACAAGTAAAATTTAAAGGGATTTATCCCATGGTCACCAGAATTTAGTATTAATTTATATCATAGGAATAAAATTAAAAATCATGGACATTCTAACCAAATCTCCTCCATAGCCTTAAAAACTACCTAAAATTGGAGATAAATGAGAGGAAAAATTGTAAATTACATTTTTTTAAAAAAAAATTATTATACCTCAAAATTATGTGTGAATGCCTTATTTTTTAATGTTTTAGATTGATCTAAATGATTTAAGTGTGATTTATTGATGTATAATGTTGGTTTTTCTTGTTTGGCTCAAGATTTGAACAATATTTAGGCTCTAGGATTGCTTAATTTGTTGGAAAAGATGATAGCAAAATTTCATATCAAGATTCAACTATTTAATATATTCCTAGAAAATTAAATATTAGATTTCATATGGATGTAACTTCCCAATTTATATAGTTTTATGGATGAAATGGAGGGTTAGGACTTATCCATGTGAGATGGAAATCAATGTCTAGGAATGGAGGAGAAGATTGGGTGGTTGGATTATGGAATTAAAAAATCCATGGAGGATTATAGATAAGGTGGAGAGGAGATCAAGGAGAATTATAATATTATATAAATGTATTATGGTATCATATATGGATTTTAGGATAATAAATAAAGATTATATTTAGATTAGTGATGTGATTTGTAGGAGTGTTAGTGGGGGCTGGTGAGGGTAGGTGGTGAATAATTTTTAATTTCTTAAGAATTTTGGAATCTTAATTAGTGTTTGAATGAGATGATAAGAGTGTGATAAAGGAGTGATTAATTAATTCTATGGGTAATGTAATAATAATAAGATTGAACTAGTGGCATAAAATATTAAGGGTATCTAAGTGTTAGCAAGAGATTGTGTGTACACTGAAGCATGTGGAATATAAATGACACATCGAATGATTCACAGATGATTGTAGTTTGTTTCTTGTTAGATTATTATTGGACCCATTCCACATATATGTATTTTGAAACCAAATTGGATGATGCACTAGTAATTAGTATGAGAGAATTAGTTAGGAGGTTACAAATAGCTGTGAATATTATATAAGTAACCTTTGTTGGAATTATAATAAGTTACTGATGTTGTTGATATTGCAAATTTTTAATGTTATGCTCAGTAACATAAATATTAACACTTATTATATAATGGATTTTTTAAATGAAAATGAATAGTTTTAATTTGGCATAGGCTCATAGATAGTTCTACTATATATGTATGAGTTATTTGCATTGTAGAAGATTGTGCTAGTTTGATGTCATTTTTTTATAATTCTAAATTGTATTATAGATAAAAATTAAAGGCTAAGTCTAAGTTATGTTTATAATTAAGATATGAATTTTAATATCACATTTGTTGTAAATACTTGAGATTAGTAAGTTATAACTATATGAATCTCTTTGAAACTCTATAGAATAGTATTTTCTTGATGCCAGTAGTTCCTCACTCTCCTTTATGTGAGTTTGACAATTATTCCCATAATTAGCATGTTCTGAGGACCCTCAATAACCATTGATAAAAATGGTGAAGTGAGTGTGTAAATAGAGTTTTTCAAGAATGGTATGATGGTTACCTAACCAAAGAGATGTGGAACATTGGTTAGACCAAAAAATCATTGATTTTGTAGAAAGAAGCATAGAGTATAGGGTGTTTAGAACAATAGATCATACAAGAACACATTTAAAGTGAAATATATGAAATTTTCTAGTGAAAAATACCTATATTATTATCTAATTGGTTAGATCATCTAAAATATAATTAATTTATATCTAGAACAACTATTTATATTGTATGATTGAGGAGAAAATAGAACAACTTCAAACCCTAGAGAGTAGCTAGACTAATGTGATAGATCATTGGTTATCCATAACCATTGATGAATATATTATAGATTTTGTATCAAAAGGATACATAGTATTTGTAGTGGAAAAATATCTATTTGTGTAAGGGATAAGATGAATTTTTTTTTAACAACTCCCTACGATAATTAAAATGTTGGTTGTGGAAAAAGTAATGGTACATAATCCTTTTAAAATGGAGTAGTCACTTAGGACATCACAAGGATGTGTCTAATAGAGGGGTGAATGGTGAAATAATACGTAGATAGATATTAAATTTGATATTAGAATGAAGGGTTAATAGGAGAAAAAATGAAAGAATACCATAGAATTAGAGCAAGAACTATAACAATAATGAAGATAGAATCTCTCGAGGAATACTTATGTACCTATGATTAAGACTCAGAATAATAATAGAGTAAGAGATAAGAGTGATTATAGAGAAATGGAATTAGATTGAGATGAGAGAAGGAGCAAGGAGAGTGGTCCCTAGATTATTAGAGGAGAGAGAAAAATTAGTGAAGAAAAAAGAGAAAATGAAAATAATAGTGTAGAAGTAGATCAAGTTGAAAGTAGTTATACATTATATTTATATACAAAAAATATTCCATATTGAGAAACTAGATTTATCACTTAAGGAATAGATAGGAAGTCACAAATGAATAAGTAAAGGTTCAAGTTTTATAAATGATGAAGATAAAGGTATTAATTATTTACCTTGATTATGAACATCCCCCCAACCCAATATTTATCAACATAGTAAGATTTCCATCGAATATTTGAAATATGATGAGTGGCAAGGACTAGTGACTAAATAAGTCCATATAAAAATAAGGAAAGATATATAGAAAACACATAACTAGGTAGTGTAAGGGTTCATAACAAAATAGAGGCATAAAATCCTTAACATTGACACAAATTGACCTACAAATTCTTGAATAGTTGAATGATTGGATAGCACAAATATAAATTTTAGAAGGAGGATGAGGGAGTAATATATACACATTTTCATCATCGAGTCAAAATAAAACATAATAGATAGTAAAGTCACCATCTAAGGTAACAAAAGTAACATAGGTAAATCCCATTATTTTGTAGATACCTTTAATCCCACAGCCAAATTTCTCAGTTATGATGAATCCCAGCATGGCATTATAGGTGGGTGATTTTATTAATCTAGTATTATATGATGGGTTTATGAACCTTGAATAATACCTACTAACCTGTGACATGAAGTGGTAATCCAAAATAATCACTGATGAGGTAATGATGAAATGTGAATTGATTGGTACCTTATCAAGATGAGCCTTAGAGTTTATATTTCACAAAGACATGACCCAAGAAACTTTGCAAGAAGTGAAGAATTGGCTTATCAAAAATTTCAAAATAAAGAAAAGCTCTAGCTAGAACATACAAGACCTCAAAGAGATTAGGAAAGGAATAAAAGAAACTATTCATGACTATGACCAGATATTCTCTAATGTAATGAATAAATTCAAATTTTTATTAGAAGACAAAGATAAAATTGCTTGTTTCATAGAGGGTTTGAGACTAATAATAAGTTTTTTAATTTCAAAAACATAGTTTGCTACAAAATTAGAGGCAAGAATAGTTGTGATATGTGTAGGCAAATTGAAGACTATGGAGGAGCTTCAACCCTAAGTTTTCAAATGGAAAATAACTTATAACTCTTCATATGAAATTTATAACAACAATAGTACACAATAGAAATGCCTAGATATGGTCTATCGTAAATGGAGTGTGGCAAAAAAAGACACCACAAAAATGAGTGGCCTTGAGTAAAAATTGAGTTCTATGATATATGTAAAATAATGGGACATGTGACATCCCATTGTCACATTATATAGTAATATGTGAATAATACATAGACATTGTAATAAAATTTGTACAAAGCACATAATCATGATGAAAACAACTACAAAGTTCTTCAAAAAATAAAAGAAGACATCACAAAAAATTTCTTTATGGTGGCTACATAGTAAATGGATGTTTAAACTTAGGCCAATCTAATTTATAAAGTAAATAGGAAAGGTACCAATTCTCATTGTGCACCATGGGTTCCAAAGGTACCTAATTATTAGCCTAAATAAAGGCTTAGTTTGATTCCTCCTACTCATAATTGGACACCTTTCACTCAGAATTGAAATTCTTGGAATACAATGATTCCATAACCACAATAGATTATTTATACACTATAATCATCATGAACCCAATATGGTGGATATGTGTGTGTATAGTAAACATAAGCTTGGAATTACTAGCTAAATCCTATGGATTTCAAACCACAATAGTCCTATAATTAGGGATTCAAAGCTAACAAAGGAGGAGGTGGATATAGGGGAGGCTATTAAGGAGGTGTATAGAGAGGAAGGGGAAATGGTTCCCAAATATATCCCATTCAATGTTATGTGTGTGGATAATTACACCATGTACAAAGGAAACATCCCTTGAATCTTTAACAGCAAGCCTAATGTGTTTATTATCGAGTGTCAAATAATCATGACACTAATATATTATTAAGTCTTGGAGAAATAACATGCAAACAAGGTAGTGAAAAATGTTAAATTAATCAACATGAAGCCTTGAGAAGATGAGGTTATGTGTGATATAATGTGAAAACAACATGTGGAATAAATACTACCTCTTATTAAAATTTTGAAGGATCATGACATAAATAAGGTTCACTAGGATAAGTATTTTGAACCTACTATTGAGAAAATACTAATGAGAGAAGCTACATAGATCTTAAAAACAATCCATCAATAGGGGAATACAAAGGTAAATGATTCTACCACTAATGCATAGATGTGTAGTCAAATCATGTGAAGTATCTATCAATATGGAGTTGTGAATATGTTTATGGATCTACTTAAACTATTTATCACCCTATGAAATGAGGATATATCATAGAACATATCTAACCTAATACATAATATATTAGAGTGTGTGCATAAATTTTGATAGAGAATGAAAAAATGGTCTGGTATGTAAACATGAATAAACCTTGGGACATTGATACTAGGATGGACATTAAAATAGCTGGATATGAAATACCAAATGCCATTTTTGAATTCAATGGCATAGTCAACATGACTCCTAGATCTAAATGGGAAAGAATTTGAAGACTTGCATTGATATATAGTCTAGTTACCCTCAGTCTTGTGTATCATGGGAGAGTAGAACCTATTAGGTGATTATAGGATGTAGAGATCAAAATCATAGACATGAGCTTATGAGGAGACTTTGAATTCATTGATATGAAGACAAAAGCCACACATTAACATGATATTATTGGAAATAAGTGGGCCTATGATCAATAAATGATAATAAACATGGTAATGGATCATTTGGAGTCTCATCAAGATGATAATATCATTGTGATATTATTGAAAAAAGTAGAGGCTAAACCTTACATAATCCCTAAAGAACTAGATTCACCATACTATCCTATGGGAAATAACTAGATGAAGGTCAATGCCCAAATAAAACCACATGCACTACAAGGGATGAAATGAAAATTTCTATATGATATCTCCAAAAATTCATTATAATATCTATGAATTGAATAGATACCATCCTAGACTATACAAACCACAGAATTTGATGTTGCATCATACAAATATACTTCAAATAGATAAGACAGATGCATGATTTATGTTAGTAAAGCCCCCCCAACCTATTTGAGGTAGATTTTGTATATCATACATGTCACACCAAGAAGGAATACATTAACCCTACTCTATAAGGTATGCTACACTAAGAGACAATATCCTCAATTAATGGTGATTCAAATATCTAACCTAATGAACTGAGTAAAATGAGACCATGAAATATGACCTCTGTAGATGGTATTTACATACAAGTATCAAATAACTCAATATTTTACAACTAAGTATATTGGCTAGTTCATTCTATGATTCCAATAGTATGTGATAAACATTGATTAAAGAATTTGTAAACTTAATTATGTACTAAAATAAATCATTATGAATTTGTGGTCAATTTATTGAGATGAGAGGATAGACTGGGAAGAAGTGTGTAAAATGATGATAGATCAGTTCTAGTTACCAAAAAGAGTTAAAAGAGATTGGATGATATTTCAAGAGGGAGAGTGTTTGGAACTTCATATCTATAAGTTCATTAAAGTTTGAAATTTAAAAGGTGTGGCTCCCAAGTATTGGGTACATTATTTCAAGTATAACCTAGGTGTTCTTCCAACTAAGTGGTATATCCACCAAGAGTGCTATAGATAAATTAGGCATTAGACATAGGTCCAAAGTGATTTCATTCAATCATTTATCCTTGAGAGAAAAAACCCAATGAAACTCCAAGTTTACAAAAGATAAAAGTGTCTTTATGCAATAAGAGGGTTGAATATATAGACAACCTAATGGAGTTTGATTCACAACAAAACATATCCTATGACCTATACAAATCCCTATAGACATATTAGTAGGAGAAGAGAAAAGAGAAAGATAGGGTTTAACCATGTCATCAAATAGAAGAGTAGGATGAGTCCACATCTGACTTAGATCTTGAAGAAGATATGGATCTTGTAGACCTATTTTTTCTAGAAAGATAAGTTGAGTAGTTACAAAATCCAATCATATGATAGACCAAAGAAGATATACTACATCACAATAATTTATGAGAGAGGAAAAGAAAACAACCCTTAAAGGAATCCATCATTGAAGAGGAGTGAAAATTTTATTAAAAACCTATGAAATAATATGTTGGAAACATTGGCATAGAGGATGCTCCAAAAATGGCACACATAAGGGATTATTGGACTCAAGTAGACATCTCAAAAGTCATGTATATTTTAATGGACTAACAAGATGTGTTCCCTTAAAATTTTATAGAAATCAAGGGTATATATCACTCCCTAGGATAAGTGAACATTGAATTGAATTAATGTGCATGAATTATTAATAAAATACCATATTTCCTAAACCTTGACATGAAATTGAAGGTCAAATTTGAGATAGAGTGCATGAAAAAAGTAGGAATCATCTTCCCCATAGATAAAGTTGATTGGGTAAGTCTAATGATATTATAATTAAATAAGAGAGTCAAAATATGATTTTGTGGTGATTATCATAATTTGATTGATGCTTGTGTCAATGATCCCTTTCCAATACCATTCACTTATGAAGTGTTAAAGGCTATCACAAGACATGATATATACTCATTCATATATGGATTCAGTGGCTATCACCAAAATCTACCAATCATATAAGAGGATAGAGCCAAGACCACCTTTGCCATAGAATGGGGATCATTTGCTTACAAAGTGATACCTTTCAAATTGAATAATGTACCTATGGTCTTTTCCAAATATGTTGTGACTGTGTTCAAGTAATTTATTCATGACTTATTATAAGTCTACTTGGATGATTGGGAGCTATTTTTTTGTTTATAAATCATCTATCCAAATTTATATTTATGGTAGAGATATTTAGGGCACTACAAATTGCTTTGAATTTTTAAAATGCTTAGTTTTTACCCCTTCAATGTTTTGATAGGACATGTAGTATATAGTAAAAGAATTATTATGGATCATGCCAAAATCACAATGATTTCTAGGATGCCACCATCGATAACCTCAATAGAGGTAAGATATTTCTTGGGCCACATTGGATATTATAGAAAGTTTATAAAAGGATGTAACTATATCTACACCTTTGGAAAAGCTATTATGCGAGGGAACACATTTTATATGGATAGAGGATTTTCAAGAGGTGATTATTAATATGAAACAAAGATTGGTGATTGTGTCAATACTAGTCTTTTTAGATTGGAATAAGTCATTTCATGTTCATGTAGATGCCTCAAGGATAGCAGTGGGAGTTTTGTTAACATAGCTAGGAGAGGGAGGAGTGGACCACCCCATCCACTTTATGAGTAGAAAATTATCTACCAAAAAAAATTACACTACAATAGATTGGGAAGTTTTAGTAATGGTGTTATCACTACATATGTTTAGACACTACATAATGGCAATACCATTTGATTTGTTCATAGATCACCAAACACTGTAATACCTTCTTAATAAACCTATTGTTGGATGAAGAATTTATAGATGGTTAATGATCTTTCAATAATTTTAGTTATACATAAATGTTAAACTTGGGAGGGAGAATGTAAGACTAGACCATCTTATCAGACTACACAATGGTGAGGAACCTAAAGAAATTTAAGATGAATTTCCTGATGCACATATTTTTTGAGCATCTATAATTCTAGAATAGTTGGAGGAAGTCACCTAATTTTTATATTAGGGGATATTTCCATCACACTATTTGGAAAGAGAAAATAAGTAGTTAATCACAAGAGCCTTGATATATACCATCATAAATGGATTTCTATATCATTTGGTAAAGGATGGGGTTTTGTGTAGAGTAGTTATTGAACATGAATTATGACACCTACTTAATTAATCACACTAAAGAATATCTAGGGGTCATTTTATAGATAATGTTACTACCAAGAATATTCAATAGAGTGGTTTATGGTGGCCCCACTTATTCTAAAAGACACTCTAAGTAGAAAAATAGTGAAATGTATGTTAGTGCATGGTAAAGCTAAAGGAAAAAGATGAAATGTTGTTATAGTCAATTCTTGCATAACAAACATTTGACTAGTGGGGGTAGACTTTATCAAGCTAATAAATTTTCCTAGTAAATTGATTTAACTATTTTAGGTATAATGGAGTTTTATTCCTATTTTAGTTAAAATTTTAGATTAATAAATTAGTAAATAATTTTGTAATAATTACAATCCTAGTTTGTATAATTTATCTATACTTTTTACCTTTCTAAAAATATTAATAAATTAGGAGGAATATAACTTAGCTTAAAATATGTTGAAATGGCTATTATAGGGTCTAAAACTAGATGTGCAAGACTAGGATAGTATCACAAATTATAATATAGCTTTCATTCAATGAAAGGACATGACCACCAAAAATAGGACACCTTGGGGTCTAATGTTTTTGTCCATCATACCGCTATTGTCCAAACTATTCACAGAGACCTAATTTTTCTAAGTTCTTTACATTGTTCTTGTGTAAGCTTGCCTATGAAATCTTGAGTGTTGAATGTTTATAGAGCTCATTATAGAGATATTTTAATCTTTAAACCCAAATCCTTCATCATTATTGATAAAAAAAGATTTAAATCATGTGAAAATGGGGGTTAGTGTGTAATATGCACTAAACATGTGATCCACACCCCTTGTGTGGGCACGTTGCCTATATACCAATACTTAGGAGAGGGATCAAGCCATATGTAGTTCTCCCACTTGATGTGATTTATGAAATAGTGTGATACAAATGCAAAAATTCTAATTTTAGAGTGCTTGAGGTGGCTAGGGACTACTATGAGGGTTTGAATATGTTTGTAACTATGTTGGGTGACTGTATGCAGAGAATAGGGAAATTTTCTATAGTGGTTTATTTGTATTCTTGCTTGCTTTATAATATTTGTCACCTCCATTTGTAAATGAACTTTGAATGGGATTTTATAGGTAAATATTGGTCATGGGTTAAATGTATCCATGCTAGGCTAACATGATGAAGGATAGGAATCAGATGAAATCAACTATTTGGACTCAAAGTGTGATTAGATAGGATCACTAAAAATGGGACACCCTAGGTTCTAGAACTATAGTTTAGGGATGGTACTCTTGTCTTATAGGCTTGAGACCTAGGGGGATAGGATTGGCCTAGTAAATAGAGTCTAGCTAAGCTAAGATGACTATCTAGAAGGTTATGGATGACTAATAATGAGATAAAAGGTGTCTAAAAGGGTCATGAGAGCATGTAAGAAGGACCTATGGATTGGGTGTCACAATCCACACTCAAACTACCAATTTGGACATTTTATATGACTAGATTTGCCCACCCCCTTATTTAAGTGATGTAACAAAGTGAAATATTAGGATAAAATAAAAGTATAAAGTGTACCTAAACTTACTTGCAAGGGTGAAGTTCATGAAGCTTTGTGATACTAAGTGTGCATAGAGAGAGCACATCGTGAAGTGTAAATGTACAATAAAAAATAAAGAGTAGATCAGTTCTTAATAGACATGTTATGTGTAAAATAATAATGTACAAAATCTAGGTAAAAGAGAGAGGAAGATAAATGAATGAATACACCTCATAGGGTACAAGAACCAATACAAAACCTATTGTGTTATTTGAGTGATGTTAGGTATGTGTTGAACCAAGAATAATATTGTGAATGGAGATGAGTGTTCAATTCCCTGATGGTGGCTCAAGAATGTAAAGGTTTTCCATTTAAATCCATCATTTCCTACTAAGTGGATCTATGTGATCATGCATGTGTTAATCGATGTTTGGACTATGTGTCCAATCCCTCTGAGTAGGTGTCTCAAGAATACAAAGGCTAGCTAGTTCTTTGTATTCATCATTGCCCACTAAGTGAAGCTATGCACTGATAATAGTCTAAATGTGTGTCATATGATATGGCTTTTGAAGCCCATGAATGCTCTATAATCTAACAATGTGGTATGGATAGTTGAATGTGTACTAAAAACTAGGCCAATCTTGGCCACTCTAAAAGGTAGATATTAGGCTTATATGGAAGCCACTCTAAAATTGGGAACTAGACTTATATGAAAGCCACTCTAAAATGATGCCAACCATCTATAGATGGAATAAGGCATGTAATTTATAAGAATACATAGGTAATGTATTGAACTCAAAAATAAAATAAGGCAAATATCCTAAGGCACACATAGTAACTAAGAAATGAAATCACATTTAGCTACTCAGAGCAAGAACAAAAGGCATGTAAATGCTAAAAATACACTCAAATATAACTAATCAAAGCAAGAAGTGAAAGTATGCAAGACATATAGTACAATACTATGTATATGCTAAGAAATACATAAGTGATATATACTAGTAAATGTTAAAAGAATAATCTATGTAAGCTATTAAGTAATGTACACCAATGTCATAACTAGAGTGTGTGGTGTAGGAATGACATAACTTGGATGGTGTAGTCATGTAGAAAATTCCCCCAATGGGTAGATATATCGATGTATGTCTCAAATTTAAAATTATGATGCCCCTTCAATGGGTAGAGTTAAGAAATCAAGGGTATAGGTGTCACTGCACACACTCAAAGAAGATTAAGTGAAGCATGGTAATGTAGGTAAATCGATAAACAATAGCATAGAATAGCAAAATGTAAGTCTAACATGGTAGTATAAATGTAAAGCATGGATAATACATATAATTGAAATGATTTTGGTGTTTTTAATTATTTGAATGTTTTTTATTTTTTTGAAATAAACTATGTATAAGCAATAATAAGGAGACTATGTAGAAAAAATTGAAAAGAAGCTATGTACAAGTAAGCTAAAAAATTATGTACAAGCAAGCTGAAAGAAAATATGTACAATAAAATGTATGTAATGAAATAATATACATGGAATATATGTATATGCATAATATTCAATAGATTTTTGAGTTTCTTTCCTTCAAGTAAGGCTAGATGGTACACTTTAGGACTAAGCTTTTTGATAACAAGGTATGGACTTAGCCAATTCAGTTTGAATTTTATTTGATTTCTTTTTTGGTATTAACATTGTAAAGATTTTCCTTGAGAATGAGATCATTAACTTTGAACTCTCTGGTGTGAACTCATTTATTATAGGATCATTATATACATTACTGGTAGATTTTGAGATGTTCAGCTACTTGAATGCATGTATAGTCTAACTACTTGAGTTAGTGTAGATGTTTTTTTGTAATATTGGTCATCAGTGAGGATAAATTTAAGGGAGACATGGAGAGATGGGATTTATAATTTTAATGGTAAAATTTCTTCTATGCCATAAATAAGTGAATAAGTAGTGGCTTTTGTTGGCATAAAAATACTTGTGTGATAAGCCCATAATGGAAAAACTAGTTGATTGTGCCAATCATCTCTGAATTTGGTCACTATTTTACTCAAAATTTTGTTGATGGTTTTATTGGTAGCCTTGTCTTGACCATTTCCTTGTGGGTAATATGGAGTGCAGAATGTGTGTTTAACCTTATATGTTATGCAAAATTTCTTGATAATTTTGTTCTTAAATGATGTTTCATTATCAAAAATGATAGATGTGAGTAGGCCAAAGCATGAAATAATGTGAGTCACGAGGAAGCTACAAATTTCTTTCCCTATGGTATATTGAAGTGGAATGGCTTCCACCCACTTGGTAAAGTATTTCGTAGCTATGATGATGAACTTATGCCCATTGGTATATTTTAGGTTAATCTTTCCAATAAGATCAAATCCAATGGCCATGGAGAGACAATAGGTTGCAATTATTGTGATGGTGCATGTTTTAGGTTATTGTGTCATTGAAATTTATCGCATGGCTTTGCATATTGTGAACATTCATCTTCCATGGTGGGTAGTAGTATCCCTATCAAAGTAATTTGTGTGACATGGTCTTTCCACTAAAGTGACCATCACATTCACTATCATGTATTTATGTAAGATAAATTTTATCTTCTACTAAAGTCAATCATCAAAGCAATTATCTATCAAAGGATTGCTTTAAAATGTCTTTGCCAATGATTATATAATAGAGTACTTGTTTGTGTAACTTGTGATTATCATTTCATGCAAAAGTGTATGGTGTAATAGATTTCATTATAAATTTATAAATATTAGAGAACCACTCTAGAGTTATAGAACTACGTGTAGTGACTAAGATGGAAAGTGTAATCAAATCCATGTTGGATATTGATGGTGATTGTAATCATTTAATTGTGAAAATAACTTGATCATTTTTTATGTTGATAGGAATTATATATGTGGCACTTGCCATTAAATCTGTGTGTCACTTGTATTTTCTTGGTATACTTTCTATAGAAAATTAGTCAAACTATGATGATAAACATTGTACCATGTTCCTGTATGGGATAAGATGTTCTTCTTTTGTCTAATAGACATCATTAAATTGATGACCATAAGTTGGGAATCATATAAGACTTGAATATATCTAATTTGGAGAGACTGGGTTGAAAATAAACCTAAGATAAGTGCTTCATATTTTGCATTATTATTGGTGTAAGAGAAACTTAATCAATATGCAATAGGCATTGTGTGACCAGAAGGGTCGACAAAGATAATGCATGCCCCTGTACTAGATGTGCATCAAGAACCATCGAATAACATGGTCTAAGTTTTTAAATGAGTAGAATAGGTAGTAAAATCATCTCTAAATGTGTCACTAATAGGATTAGTGTCTAAGAGTGGTGTGGTTACCAAATGGTCTACAATGATTTGACCCTTTATTGTTTTGTGTAGAACTATCTTTAATTCAAATTTTGTTAATAACATGACCCATTTTATGATGCAACTAGAGAGATTTGGTTTTTCCATTAGAAACTTCAAGGGATCTACTTTTATGATAACCTGAGTCTCATTATTGATCATGTAATGTCAAAGTTTTTGTGTGGCAAAAACTAATGCTAGATAGTTTTTCTATCACAAAATAATTTTTTTAATAATTAACTAATGTAATAAACTACTTGATCGGTATGTTAATCATCGTGTTATGCTAATATTGCTCCTAATGCATTATCTATTACTAAGATATAAAGTAGGAAAGGCCTATCAGGTATATATGATACTAGAATAGGTGCATTAAGAAGATATTACTTGATTGTGTTGAAGCTTTCTTGACAAGCTTGGTCCTCGACAAACTTTATATCTTTCTTTAATAATCGAGTGATTGATTGAACTTTATCAGCAAGTTGAGATACAAAATGGTGGATTTCTTGGATCTTGTCTTGTAAGGATTGAATTTGTTTTAAGTTCATGGGAGGTGGCATGTCGATAATTTCTTTGAATTTCTTAGGGTCAACCTCTATGCCATGTTGAGAAATAATGAAACCTAAAATCTTGCCTGATGTAGCTCCAAACACACATTTCTTTGGGTTTAATCACACATTGTATTGCCTAAGTCATTGAAAATTCTTTCTTAAATCAATGGCATGATTTTGACACTGTTTGGATTTAGCTAATATATCATCAACATAATCCTCGACACTATAGTGAATCAAGTCATGAAAGATATGCATCATAGTACACTGATATGTGGCTCTAGCATTTTTTAGTCCAAAAGGCATGACAATGTAACAAAATATACCCCAAGGAATTGTAAAAAGTGTTTTCTCTTAATCTTCTTTAGTGATTTTTATTTAGTTATATCTTGCAAAGCCATCCATAAATGATAAAATTTCATACTTGGTTGTGGAATCTATGGTCCTGTCAATATTAGGAAAGGGTAAATCATCTTTTGGGCATGCTTTATTTAAATCTCAAGAATAAAAACAACATCAAATTTGTCTAATGGGTTTTACCATGGGGACTATTAGAAATCCATTTAGGGTGTGCTACTAGTTAAATGAAATTAGCATCTAAGAGGCATTAGATCTAGTCTTTGACTAAGAGATCCACTTTAGGATGTATTTTGTGAATTTTTTGCTTAATTAGTTTAGCATCTGGGTATAAAGGAATTCGATGGATTTTTATAGATGTATCAATTCTTGGCATATCTGAGTAAGACCAAGCAAAGAATTCTAGAAAAAAAATTAAAGTTTGAAAAATATTTGTATCCTCTTCCTTTCATAGGGAAATGGTTAATAAGATAATGCAGGGATCCTGATCACTTCTAAAATTGAAATTAATTTTTTCCTCTTTAAGAAATGTGGAATGATCTAGTGTGTATGGGGTTATTGGAATAGTATCATTTGAATCAACTAGTATGTCCTAGTGAGAATCTAAATTTTCTCTAAAGCAAGCATGGGCATTTTTGTGATGTGTAAATCTATTTTTATGATATCAAGATGGGAGGTCCTCATATGCTCCAAGAAATTTTATGAGGGATTCATCATTATATAATTAATCTAATATGAACATATATGGTGAAATTATATGGTTAATAAGATCAAGATAGATCAATGATAATGTAGAAGTATGATTAACTGTATAGTCTACAAGTACAATGGGTGGACAAAACTTTAAATGCTTTGAAGTGGTAGAAGAAGGTTTATCATGAATAAGGGTAAACTAATATCCCAACCCTTACTTTTCATATTGTGTGGATGCCTTGATAGGATTGATGATTCCTTGTTTATGATTTTTAAGAATTTTACCATGATATCCCATCTTATTAAGACATTTAAGTGAAAAAGGGGAGGTAAATTGGTGATTTGGTGTTGGTGTTATTACAAAACTTGGAATTTTTGGATGTGTTTAATGGTTTGAGGGTATACTGTGAGTAGCAGGTTGTGTAGGTATATTGTCGAGATTAAAGTGTGGAATGTAATTTTATGGAGATTTAGCAACTTGGAAATATTTAAAAGGTTCATTGTTTATTGGGCATGTGTAGATGTAGCCTTTATGACTAAATTTTAGACAAGTATGGAGTGTATAAGAGACTACATGCATATTATGAATCCAAGGCTAACCAAGTAATAAATTATAATTGAGGTCATTTGGCATGACTTGGTAAGTAGTTGGTAGTATCTTAGGCCCTAAATTAAGATTAAGTATTATTTGACCCATGACTTTTTGTGGAATGTTGTCAAAACCTTTGATGTTCATGTCAGAATGGTCTAGGTCTTGAGGTTTTATATTAAGATGTTTAAAAAAATAAATGCTACAAATTTTGAGTCCTGAACCATTATCAATTAACACTCTTTTTACCCCTACATCATTAATTTTTAATTAAATATATAGAGGTAGATGTTTTTCAATGATGTAACATGGGGGTGAATCCTCTTTCTCAAAGGAAATATGCTCTTCAATGCATTACATTGTGTTAAGGATAGAGGCAACATAGGTTGGTTTAGTAGAAATGGGAATTCTAGTATTATGAAGGGATATATGCAACACATTTTTGTAAACATTTGATTATTGAAATAGCTAAAGAACTAAAATTATATCAAAATGGGTGCTAAACTAAGTGACAAAGCTATAGCCATGGGTGTAATCAACCTACCTATCTTCATAAACTTGGGTAATAACACATACCTCACGATCTAGTATAGGCATAGAGCTCATAATAAGTGTGGGATAGGAGCCAGATGTACCAAGTTTGAAGGGAGGAGGAATAGATATAATCGCTAGTGTTTGATTGTGTCTAGTAGTGATAGGAAAATACTCAAAATTAGTCAATGAGTTATATTCATCTAGGTAGAAATTATGTATGTGAAATGAAATGCATGAAATTAGAGTTATAAATTGTATAATAATATATTTATAAAGAGAATTCCACATGAGAGATAGAAAGTAAGGGATAGAGAGCATAGAATTGTGCACTAATGCATTAAAAACTTTGACTTGTGATATGACATTTCTGATATGTTTAGCAAGATGGTCTTTAAAATTACTCCACATGAGAGGCAGAAAGTATGTAATGAAACATTGTATTAAAGAAAAGTAAACATTACTTTGAATTTAAAGGATCTTAACATGTTTAACAATAACTTTATTAATATCATCCCATATTATGAAAAATAAGCATGAAGGGGAAAAAATGAAGCTTTGTATTAACATATAGTGAATTTCATCATTCATACACATGATAGGATTGAGTATGTACTCCTTATTATTTGCAAGAAATGTTTTGAAATAAGTGAGATCCATTTTTTATTTTTAATGTGAAATTTGAATTGGATGTAAGGTGATACCTCAAAAGCAAAGGGACCTAGTAAATTCAACTAGGGTTTGAAAGAAATTATTTTTAACATTACTAAGGTAAATTTTAAAAATTAAATGTGAATTTATGATTTAAATATGTAGGAAAATTTGAAATAATATTGAAAAAATATCAAGGAATTTTCCCTAGGGTTTTTATGCGTAAATGAAGTAAGTCAAGTTCACCAAATGATTTAACTACTTTGGGAATAATGGAGTTTTATTCCTATTTTAGTTAAAGGTATTTATTAATAAATTAGTAAATAATTTTGATATAATTAAAATCCTAATTTGTATAATTTATCTATATTTTTTACCTTTCTAAAAATAGTAATAAATTAGGAGAAATATAACTTTGCTTAAAATAGGTTGAAATGGCTATTGCGGGGTCTAAGACTAGCTATGTAGGAATGGGATAGTGTCATAAATTAGAATATATATTTCATTCAATTTAAGGATAATACCATAAAAAATAGGACACCCTAGGGTCTGATGCTATTATCTACTCCTACCACTATCATCCAAACTACTCATAGAGACCTAATTTTCTAGGTTCTTTGTGTTGTTCCTGTGTGAGCTTGCCTGTGAAATATTGAGTGTTGAATGTCGATGGACCTCAATGTAGAAATATTTTAATCTTAAAAACCTAACACTTCATCATGTTTGATAAAAGTAGGTTTGAATAACTTGAAATTGGGGGTTAGTGTGTGTAAGATGCATTAAATGTGTGATCCACACCCCTTGTGTGGGTACGTTGCCTACATACCAATACTCTGAAGAAGGATCAAGCTATATTTATTTCTCCAAATTGATAATATTTGTGAAATAGTGTGATGTAGATGCAAAAATGCCAATTTGAGAGTTCTTAAAGTGGCTAGGGAATGTATGTATAGAATAGGGAAATTTGCCTTAGTGGTTTATTTATATTCTTACTTGTTTTGTAATATTTGTCACCTCACTTTATAAATGAAATTTGAATGGGATTTTATAGGGAGATATTGGTCATGGTTTAAATGTATTTACGAGGCTGACATGATGAATGATAGGAATCAAATAAAATTGATCATTTGGGCTCAAAGTGTGATTAGACAGGAGTGCCAAAAAAAGGCCACCCTAAGTTTTGGTGTTATAGTCTAGGTATGGTACTCCTTTCCTATAGGCTCAAGACCTAGGGGGATAGTATTGGCTTGGGAAATAGAGTCTGGCTAAGTTGGAATAACTATTTTGAAGGCTATATATGAATGACAATGAGAAAAAAGGTGTCTAGAAGGGTCACAAGAGGATGAAAGAAGGACTTATAGATTTGGTGTCACAATCCACATTCAAACTATTAATTTGGACATTTTATATGACTACATAAATACATCCATGATATATATATCATTTCTTCAATATATTATTTCATAAATTGGGTCAAAGCCATTGTGATGACTAGTTGTGGTATGAAAGACACTCTAAAATTTATGTATGAAAACATCATTACCAAGTTTATTTATCATCCATAAGCAAGATAAACAAAACCATCACTGATGAATTATTAATTACACACCATAAAGTACCACCTATCATCCATAAGCAAATGGTTAGGTATAAAATGCAAATAAAGTTATGGGGAAGTTTCTTATGAAAATTTGTGATGTGTAGTAAGATGACTAGGAAGAGTGATATCCTATCATTAGTTGGGTATATCACACACTTTAAAAATGTATGATGGGATTCACACCATTCCAACTCACCTATGGATTAGATGTAGTAATGCCCTTGGAATATGTGGTCCCTAATTGATGCATAGCTAACATATGTGATTAGATGACCAAGATTCATTAAATAATTGGCTAATAGAGTTAAATAAGATGGAATAATAGTGCATCATATAAGTCTAGATGCAGGAAGTACATAAATATAGCCATAAAGTGTATACACATAATATTTTCACAATTTTATCAATTATTGATGATTTCTCTCTTATAAGAACCCATTGAGTCTTAGTCTCTTTGAGTGCATACCCTAAGGAGTACACCACGAAGGAGGTGGATAGACTATTGATGCTTTGAAATATTGTTTTGCCTATACTACTACTTGATATCAATCTAACCATCTCCTGAAAACCATCCCCTAAGATTTCTCCTCTTTTACACCCTTATCTAGCCATTTTCTACCTTCATTAGCCTCTCCCTAAGCCTAAAACCCTTTCCAATGGTTTACATTACATTATTAGTCCCATCGAACCAATAATCTAATTGATAAAACTCATTTATGATATATATTTTCCCCTAGATGACCTAAACCAAGACCTAATTTATTTTTATCAATAATGATATAGAGTGTATTGGGTTGACCCTATCAACTAAACTTTTAGAAAGGTTTAGGGTTACATTCAACTATATATACACATTCATTTCACTAGTTATAGAGAGACAACAAGAGTTAATTATTCATTTGTTCTTCTTTACATTCTAATCTTCCACCATTATACTTGAGGAGTTATAGCTTAGAGTCTACACTTGGAGAATAATCTTATCTTTTAGAAAATTCTTGTATTCTTTGGCATTTTTTAGTGATACCAAAAAACCACAAAAACATCTTATGAATCACCTTTGGCCATGGGATAGATTAAGTCTCGATGGGTTTATCTTCAAGGTAAGTATCTCTAAACTAAGACCTAATTTGTTTTTATCAATAATGATATAGAGTGCATTGGGCTGACCCTATCAACCAAAGTTTTGGAAAGGTTTAGGGCTAGATTCAACTATATATACACATTCATTTCACCATTTATATAGAGACAACAAGAGTTAATTATTCATTTGTGATTCTTTAAAATATACTCTTCCACTATTCTACTTGAGGAGTTATAGCTTAGAGTCTACACTTGGAGAATAATCTTGTCTTTTAGAAAATTCTTGATTCTTTGGCCTTTTTTAGTGATCCTTAAAAACCACAAAAACCTCTTATGAATCACCTTTGGCCATGGGATAGATTAAGCCTTGATGGGATTGTCTTCAAGGTAAGTATCTCTAACTTTAATCCTCTATTTTAGTAGATAAAAGTAACATAAGTAATGACTTTTGAATATATTGATATCTACATGCATTAGGGTTTTACTATACATAGCTTAAATAGGATTCTCTTATACATGTTTATTTTTATGTTTACTAACCCCCACTTTAGGCTAAAATTTTTGGTGATTACTAGATTATGATTTTACTTTAATTTGTATCTATATTTGTGAGTATGAAAACATAGGACCTAGATAGGGTTATTGCATAGTTTTGCTTGACTGAAGGCTTTAGAACCATCCCTAGTGATTTTATTATGGTAAGATATCCCTTGGTTATGTCTAATGGATCCATCTTGGTCATGACCATGAGTATAAAATGTATCAATAATTTAAATTTTAAGTAGGATTTATCTTCTTTGAGCTAGGATTAATTTATGTATCAATTGCATTTCCATTTGCATACATTCTAGTGAATCTAATGTGAATCTAACCCTTATAAGTTTTATTTCATGCCATAATTTTTGTCATCATATTATATTCTTATGTATTTTTAGTACTTTATCAAACCATTTAGTATAGTTCTAACTTTATATTCATAGTTTTAAACACAAAGTCACTTCAAAATGAATTTTTTATGTTTGTGTAGGTGTTCTCCAAATACAAGTTATTAGATTGATCATTTTAGTAAACTATTATTATTCAATTACATATTGGAATAAATATTCAAACTAGTTGAATATGTCTATTATTATCTTCTATCAACATATAAGTCTACAAACATAGTCAAATATGTCGATTCTATTTGCCATTTCTCTTTCAGCATACAGGGTTTTGCAAACTTGGTTGAACCAGTCAACTTAGAAAAAATTTGAAGCAACATTTGAACATCATGACATAAAAAATTTCAATCTAAAATGTATTTAATATCATCAAGGTTCCTTCCTTTCTCTCTTTATCATTTTATTTCTTCTTTCAACATTTTTTTCACAAGTTTACAGTCTATAAAATTGCATCCCTATAGCCAACTGGGATGACTTGTATAACATATTTTTATAGTATGTGTTCTATTTATAATATGTAGTTGACCTATTTGACTATGTTATTTATTATGAAATATTTGCATATAGTGTCCCCTAAACTGACTTAATACTATTCTCTATCAAGGAATTAACATTTATTTGCTAGTAATTAATTCATCTTTCTTTTTTGGTTGTCTACATTCTTAGAGTAACTCACATAGCTTAAATAGGTGGTTTTTTAATTTACCATTTTAGTTATAGTATTTTTTATCTTTTGCACACACCACCAAATCACTTTACATTCAAAAAGCATTAAAAATTTATCTTTCCAAGGTCTATGTACTTGTATTTCATCACCAAAGGAGAATTTTTATTGGTTTTCTATTCAAGTATAAATATGTGGTTGATGGTATATATTGGAAAAACACCCAACACCCTTATCGCTTCAAGATTGTGAAGTGAGGGGGTAGGCCCTATTGACTATTTTGACCACAATTCAGAATAGGTCAACCCCCTATAGTCTAAAAATTGATATAGGGGTATATTATAATGTTATAGGGGGTGTCATGGTCTTTTTGATGTCATTTGGTATGTCATTAACCTTGGTCATAGTCAAATTCTTTCTTAAGTCATTCTATGTCATTTAAGAGTCATATTTTAGTCATAAATGAAGGTGGTATGGTTTTACCTAGTGTAAAAGTGTTTCAAATTATCTTCCAACTTCTAATATGTCATATTACTTATCATGAATTTTAGTCCTAATTGAAACTTTCAGGTTCCTAACTAAAAGCAAGAAAACAAGTGAAAAAGGAGTTTTGGTAGTTATATGGCCTATAGAGGAGAGTAGAATGTGTGAAAATCTTATGTAAGGGCTATTAAGATTCCCTAACTTCATTTCCATGCTTTATCAGATTTAGAAGTGTAAAAAATGGACCAAAACTATTATGCTTCTCCATCACTCCATTAGACATAAAATTAATCAATAGGTATTTTGATGGTATAATTAGTAGGAGAGGTTTTAGGTCAAATTATCATGGTTGTGGATATTAAAATTTTTATGCCTCACATTTATGGTATTATTTGGAATAATTGTTTTTTTTTCTTCATGAATCATCCTTAAGAAGTTGACTATCTTATTTTATTTACTAATCCCCACACCTTACAAGATTTGCTTCTATTTGGGCTTGTCTATATAATCCAATTGGTGAAATTGATTATATAGGATTTGTAATTACTCCTTTCATGGTTTCCATATTTGGTTTCATTTTTGAAAGTTATTTGATTAGGTAAATATTTCAATTTGTAGGTTGATGTCACTAGTGGACTAATAGTCAAGTTTCACCAAGTGCATATGTTTCCTTCCCTAAAGTGGTTTCAAATGGATGATATATGTTGTATTACATGATTTTAAATTCATAAAAATCTGCCTCCTTAAAATTTTAAATATCAAAGTTTCACATAGAGCTTACAATTAAAGGACAAACAACACAATTAGACCTTATTGCATGACTATCATAAACAATCAACTAAGTGATATGTTTTAAAGGTTTGAGAATGTTCATAAAAAGTAGATGAAGAGTCTTAAGTTATTTAACACCTTATTAGAGCATGAAAAAATGAGATAAACCTCTCAAATACCATGTGACTGACTATGACAATTAGTTCAGCTCTAGACACAACCTTGCATCATTGATATGTACCTAAAGATGCCTTAGAAGAGAATGATCACATAGAAATAAAGGAATTGTAATTGGTTTAAACTCATTCATGGGTAAAGGATCCATTTGGTGACCTTGACAAGGTATAATATTGGTTAAAATCCCATACATCATGCATACTACCCATATTCATAGTCACTACCCTGTATATTGAAATGCACACCTATAGGTGGTCCCCATAGAGATTTGAAAGTATTGCTTAAAGGTGTGTGAATATATTTTGAGACAGTCCTTAAGGTCCTATAATTTTTAAGATGTCATACAAAAAATTTTGAGGCCATAAATTGGCATGAAAAATTGAGAAGTCACTTCAAATGAATAAATCTAACTTCAAGGATTTGTTTCCCTAAAAACTCCAAAATAGAGCCCTAGCCACTTTTGGTGTTACTATATGATGATGTGACATAGAGTCTTAATTAATTTAAATTCATCCATCTTGTAGCCTTCATGAAGGTTTATTATATTAAAAAAGGAGAGTGTGTGTTTGATCTGAAGTTCATTTTGGAAAAAGTTTCCAAATCATGATGAAACCAACTTTATAGTGTAGAGCTCGTTGAGAGCTTAATCTGAGTTTGGGAGCTCCTGTTATGGCCATTTGAATATTGGTCAAAAAAATGTCACTTGAGACATTTTTCATGTGTTTTGAGGTAGTTTCAACATTTAGACATATCAGAGGTTGACACTTGGCAAAATGTTAAGGGTTACAAAAAAATGAGTCGATGACATGCCACATGGGGTCAAGCATGAGATAAGTGCGAGACCAATCAAGGTGGCAAGTTCGAAGGAAAGACCAAGTCCAATGGTAGCCTTAAGTCTTGTGCCCAAGCCATGTATGGTGCATTTACCAACGTGCATGCCTGCACTTAGCACCAAGTCTCCCACAAAAAGGGGATGTTGACACATTCCAAGGAGGCACATACCTATTTTAAGCCTAGACTTAATCCAAAATTCATGCATGTGGGACAAAATACAAAGCCTTAGTGTGCCCAATAAGGAGGAGGATGATTTTAAACTCATTCTAAGCACCTAAAAAGGAGGGTGGTAGTTTTGAACCATTGACCTGCCGCCCAAAAGGGATAGGCCTTGATTGTTTGAGCTACAGGGGTCAAAGTGCTATATAAGGCACGAAATTCTATTTGAAGTAAATGAATTCTGGACTGTGTTTTTATTTTTAATAGGCTGAGACTTTGTAAAAGCTTTGGAAAAGCTTATGTAATGGATTTTTATCCATCTTCCAGCCATAATACATAGTCTTAATACTCTATTTTATCCAATTTGCATATTGGAAGAGTATTTTTCATCCCATAGAGGATATTTTTAGGAATTTTGAAGCAAATTTTTAGGTGTTTATGAAGACTCACAGAATTCAAAGGTGCCAGGCTTGATTTCAGTCATGGTGAAGGTGAATTTTTGCATTGAGATATCAGCTTGCAGGAAAGTTGTTTATTGTTTCTAGGTGTTTGAAGTGCCCTTAATGGAAATGGTCCACTCCTTTGGATAACCCAGAGATGTAGGCATCAATTATTGAGCTGAACTCCATTATCATGTTTCATGTTTTGGTAATTATCATTTGATGCATGAATTTGTCTCAATTTGTTGATTTGGTTTAATTAGTAAATGAATTCATGTAAGTAATCTACAATTTGACAATTATAACACAACGTTATTAAAAACCAGTTTAATTGGTAAATGGAAGTAACAAGTCTTTTTACAATTCTAATCCAACTCAAAAACTGAGAACATTTTGCTAAACATTTGCAAGTTCTTTTGAGTTTTTCAAGAATTTGTTAAGTTTTGAGAAATTTAGTATTCATACTTAAAACTTCACTTTGAGTTTATCAGTGTAGTTTACATATCAGTGTTTGGTCCCACAAGTGAGGTTAGAATGTTTCAACTTCAAGCATTTGTTCACTTCACTTTATTAGTGTTTTCTATAGGATCTTGAGTTTCCAGCTAGCTTTACACCCCAAATTGGCATAAAAAGAGCATACCTTCATGTTAGGTCATTATATTGAGGTGAAGAGGATTTTTGTGTTTAAAATAAAATAAATAAGGATTAAAATTCAAGGTTTTGACCTATATATGCACCTATAGGTGTATCTTTGCTCAGATAAGCCACCTACAGCCTGATTATAGGGATTCTCAAGCTCTTAAGGAGCACTTTAGAAGATTAAAAGCATGAAAATAAAAAACACTTGATAATGAGAGTTGATTAGAAAACCCTAAATATATCCATGGGGTTTTATTATATATTTAAAGGGTTGATATGCATATATAGGCCCCTTTTTCCTCAAGGATGGTCAACTACAGTTGACTAGAGTATAATAGTAGCCTAAAGAATGACTACCTTAAAGATGGCCTAGCATAAACATGATGATTAGAGGTATAAATTAGTTATAATATGTCCTAATAACTTAATAATTACCTTATTTAAATGAATAAAATGTCTAGTACAAGATATCCACATAAAGGCACCTCTTTCCTAAGGTGAAACACAATCACACACAGTTAGCCACTTATGTCAAGTGGAGGGTATGCAATGGAGAATTTGAAAATGTTGTGAAGTTTTATATGAATTATAAAACCTTGGAAATGATAGAATAAATATCAATATAATCCTATCATATGGGAATAATAAAAGAGAAGGTTTCTAACATTCACATATAGGCCATATGAAGACCATGCACAATCAGTAAGTCTATAAAAGTATGTCTTAGGTATTGTGAGATTTGGAAGGGAAATTAATGTGTTATAACCCTATAAACTGGTATATAAAATCCTAAAAACCTAACAAAGAATCTCATATATTGGTTTTTCCTAGGAAAATAGGGGAGATACCCTCTGTTCTATCTCATATAGAGGGTACTCCCATGAAGAAAATCCTACAAGTTTGTCATTGAAATGATCAAAATGAGTTAGAGGACTATGGAAACATTTAAAGATAATGTTAAGAGATTATTTGGACATGAAAAAACATGTATAAGGCTTAATATATTCTTTATACCAAATAGGCTAGCCTAATCTCATAGGTATGCAGGTAGATCTATTAGGTTTTGATTAGACCAAGTGCCTAAAATGGCCCAAATATCATTTATATCACTATGTGAACGTTATAATTAATTTAAACGTGTTCATAGGGAGTTATAAGGTTGTAAATAGCCTTTTGTTTTTATAAAAACCCCACAGAGAGGTTAACTTAGGCACAGATTAACTCAGGCTTGCACGGAATACAGGAATTAACTCGAGAAGGAAACTTTGAAGGTTCACACTAATATGGATGTTTATAATGGGAGATAAAGGAGATATAAAATGTTATAAAATTTAATAAAAAATGTTTTATTTTAATTTTTTCATAGGTTGAATTTCATAATTTCATGAACAATCCTTAAGGGGTAAAATTGCCTAAATCCTCCAAAACCTTGGATAATGATCTGATGGAGAAAATAAGGAAGGATATGCATCCAAATTAATTAGTTTAGGTATTAAAGTGACATGGAAGTATATATAAATCCTTAGG
Organism: Torreya grandis; assembly: GCA_037957365.1. NCBI lineage: Eukaryota > Viridiplantae > Streptophyta > Pinopsida > Cupressales > Taxaceae > Torreya > Torreya grandis. The sequence continues at coordinate 1,854,558 of JARHVA010001502.1, forward strand.
GATCCTTCTCATCAGATTTAATTCTACCCTACTTAAATGGATAGGGTGTAAAATGGCTTTTCTTGAAAATTTTGTGTGTTGTGAAGGTATAGAAAGGTTTCAATATATGAAAATAATTTTTGGATAAATATTTGGACCTAATATAACCTACCATGTAAATTTATTACATTAGATAAGTACACAAGTGATTATACTAACACCTTCATTTTGGCCAGTCCAAGTTGGCATAGTGAACAAGGAAGGATCACCAAGTGAGAAGGGTAAAACTCTAAGTGGGATGCCTTTTAAGGTCTTAATGATGAATTTAAATACATGAGGAACCTTTATTAACCCCCTTGTATGGACTATTTTGTAAACTTGAAGACCTTTTTGGTGCTAAGTGTGAGTGAAAAGAGGGTGATTATGACTACAAACATTGATAACTCATGTCTAGAAGAATGTTAGTGATTAGCGAAATAACCAATGTATGTTGGGGATTGTTTCTAATACCAATTCATATTTAAATCATATCATCTATCCATATTCTATTTTTTATCACTCATGGAGGGTTAAATGATGAAGGCAATTTCTAAGTAAGCAAATGAAGAGTCCTATGCCACATTTTAGGAGTTTCATGATTTGAAGGACATTTGTCTAAGAAGACATTGCATGGTCCATTACATATTAATTTTTCCTATATATTTAACTCCCTTTATCATTATTAAAAGTGATTTAGTGACTATTATACTTCATTATCTTCTCCTCTCTCTCAAATTCTATAAGTAGTATCCATTTTGGCTCTTGTAGACTAATTTCACTCCATGTATGTAAAAGCACTACTAATTTTGACATTGTAATTTACATTTTAACAATAAATAAAATATGGTTTGAGTTAATATATCATATTTTTAAAGTGTGTGAAGAGATTTATAGTGAATAGTTAAGAGATATTCATCTATCCTTGCTTGCTCTCAATCGTTCCACATTCTATGTAAGTTATTCCATTCTAGAAAGTCATATGAAGTGTTGTCAAGTGTATGGGTCTATTTTCAAGTGTAAAATTATCATTAGTGTATAAAACTGATCTATGGTTCACTTAGCTTGTATATACCTCATCAATATCACCTCCATATTGAAATACTAATGTTAGAGCATTCAAGGGCTTTAAAGCTAGTGTTGTAGGTTTTGTTTCTTAATGAAATAAGTATGATGGTATTATGTAAATCCTTATGGTGTATCACAAATTTATATTAGTTTAATTTCATGCACATTTATACCTATTTTACCACAATAAAATATTTAGTGTATGTGATAAGCACTTCAAGGTAAATTCAGGGAGCTAGCCCTTAAATCTAGAGGTCTACTTCCACTATAGGTAAACCCACATACCTAAAATTATTCCCATGTTTCCAAAATTTGGATAAGGATTAAATAACCTTCTATAGTGTGAAATACTTGAAGATAATAGGCCCTAATACCAATATAGTACCATAACCATTACAGATCCCTTTCAACCCAAACATCTTGAAACCAACCTTAGATTACTTTCTAGTTCCCCATTTCATCCAAATTTCCCATCACATTAAAATCAAACTTTATTATAATATAATAACACTTAGGATGACCAACTATCTATAATTTAATTTTTAGTTGCTACTAGATCCTTGATCATTATGTGTTGTATTGAAAAATTTGCATTGGCTAGTGTTGGTATAAGGTTTATGTTATGTATTCCAATTGGATCAGTCACATTGATTCAATTTATTGTGTGCTTAATTTCATCTTGATTCAAAATTTTCATGCAAAATTATTTTTCCTTATTTTAGAATGCTATCATTATAGTCTATAAAATCTCTTACAAACTATTTATCCTTCCTACTCAGCCATACATAGTCAAACTACATGACTGTCTATCCATATCTTCATGTTTAGTTATTTATTTAAAAATACATAATTGAACTTCATAGCTATGTATCCTTATCTTCCTATTCAGTTCTCTATTCAATAGTACATATTCAATTTATATGATTATGTACCCTTAGCTTCCTATTTAGTTCCCTATTTAATAGTACATAGTCGACCTGCATGACTGTGTATCCTCATCCCTCTATTTTATGACTTTTTATTTACATAACTTTGTTGACCCAGTATACTATGTACCTATTGACCAACTCTATTCTCTATCTAGATGACTTTTTCCCTACTTTTCCTTATTATTTCCTCATCTTATTTCTTTTTATCACACATCATGAAATCCCCTATCATAAATTTCTTGGACAACCTAAATATATTTATACACTGTATGGGGTGTTCTTTATTCCTTTCTTTACTTCCCAAGAGGATCCTCACTCTTGGAGTACTTCTTCTCCTCCCTCATATTTAAACTACAACATGGTTCAAATCACTCCATAAGATGAAATTAGTGGATTATATCCCTTTCATACCTATCAATAGAATTCCCATCTTCAAACATCTCACCATAATGTGAGGGTAATTGACACAAGTATATCTAATAACCCCATAAGGAATCCACCACCTAACAATCTTCCCCCTAATACCATTTCAGGGAGTCCTAAAAAAACCAATCCACCAATTGATACCACTTATATTTTTGCATAGATAGTGAAACAAATAAACATATAACACCTCTCAAATGATGTAACTACAACATCATTTGATAAACATGGTTAATCAACCTCATATTCTTATTCCTCAAAACAATCCAAATTTTATTCCTCCACCTCTTAGAGATGCTACAGGGAATGTTATCCCCCAACCTATCATGCACAATAAGATGCTAAAACACATTCAAAATGAGGCTTTATCCCCCTTCATTATTTCTATTGATATTGGTAATATATCTCCAACTATTAAACATGATGGGGCTAAATACCCTACATCTTTTCTTAAAGCATTTCATAATCTTTATAAGGAGTGGTTCCAAACTAATAATTTTTCCATAACTAAACTCTTAGTTAAAATTTTCATTGATGATGTATTAGAATATTAAAATAAACTTCCCCAACATTCCATAAGGAAACTAGAGGATTTAGTCAATCCTCTAATTAAATATTTTCAACACAATGATCTTTTTGAAAATTACCTTAACCATTTCATCAATGCTAAGCAATCTCCCATCAAATTAGCTCATGATTTTATCAAATGATGGAAATCTCTGGCTCACAAGCCAATCAAACATGATTGATTATAATTTATTTAAACTCTTTATAACAACATTAACTCCTTCACTTCAATATAGGTTTTAGACTTTTTCTCCTCAAAAGTTAAATGAATCCCTTGACCAAGCTATGTGTTAAGATTTCTTAATGAAATAGTTTTTACCTAATATCAAACTCATTAAAGTATATTTTCAATATTCAATTAATACAATAACCAAAAATCATCCTCAACCCAAACTTATATTTTCCAAATCCAACCATCCCCAATCCTCTCATACACCATTAACTGTGTAGTAAATTAAATTATTTTTAGCACCCTCTAAATCATTCACTTATCTAAATAATCCTCCAAAATGGTATGACCCTAATCAATTTTTGTGGTTCCATGCTAACATAAGTCATTCCCATGCAACATGTAGAGGGCTTAAATTTTTTTTCTCCTATATGTTTGGTCACTCCTTAAATCATGAATCTATGATTTAACTCTATCATCAAGACTACATTAATGCTTCTAAAAAATGATAAGCTCCCAAAGCTTATTTATCTAATAACAAAAAATATTTTTAAACATCTAATGCTAAACAAGCCAAAAATGATATTTTTACCATTGACACCAAATATTATTAATATTACAATAGTTCTCAATATGTTAACATGGCCAAGGTTATTTATCATCATAAACTAGCTCACACAGACTATGTCACCAAAACTAAGAAACCATATTTTGAAGAGAAAATCCTCAAAGAAACTACAACTAATTACTTATATTTAGAAACTAATGAGGAACCATCTCCTCTTTCCAAACCCCCAATCAATTCTCTTCTTTCTAAAACTATTTTAACTTATAAGCCTCATACTAGTTCTTCTTCCAAAACCCATTGGAGCTTCTTACAAGAACTCAATTTCATGCCTTGAAAATTTTATCTTATGGAGTTAGTTCATACCTATCCTTATCATCTCAAGTTCCTCATGCATAAACTTTAATAAATTGAATAACCATCTTCCTTAGAAGAGGAACCACCTTATCATGAGCCTCAACCAACCGAAGTGCATACCATTGAATCCATTTGTCCTTCCTCTAAACCCTCTATGGAGTTCCTCAAATAAGACATGACCAATGATGAGATCCTATTTCAATTTGATGATCCACTCCTATTTATAAAAATAACCATTAATACCACCCTCATTCATAAATTATTAGTATATGAAGGGTTTGGTATTAATGTGACATTTATGTGGATCATCCAACAACTTGGATACAACAAAGATAATCTTAAACAAACTTGCTTGACATGTCATAGATTTGAAAAAACTAATCAAAACCACTTGGTTATACTTGGATCCCTCTAACTATTATACCTAAGACTATACGAACTAAACTCATGATCTTTTATTTACCCTTATCTTAAAACATACTCCTAGGACACCCATGGACTAATATAATTAGGGCTATTGCCTCTTGAAGTAGACAATGTATCAAGTTACTTAATAATGGAAAAAGGTATAACATGAGGCTGATCCTAACCCTTGGAGTATTTAGCTTCCAAATCCTAAATCTCAATATTGTATTCCCACCATTCTAAAGATCAATAGTGATTCTTTACCCAAATTCATTAATATGAATCCATATTTATTCATTCTTGTTGATTTTGATGACAATGAGCCTAGTGACTTGAAAAACACTTATAATACTACCAATTTACCTCCTTAAATCTTGGATTGGTTACCTTCCTCTTTATTTCCTCATGATTGAACCATCCCTCTCATTGAGGAAATCATTGATTTCCCTCTCCATGTAATTTTCAAGAAGCCTCTTACATAGAAGATGACTTCACATGCAATTATTATGGAGTGTATAAACTATTTAAAGATCATTTAATCATATTTCGATGTAAATTTAGTGATTTAGGCATCCCCCCTTCCAAAGTTCCTCCCAAATCTCAAGCATGTACAATTTATCCAACTTATGATGATAACTAAATCATGGACCAAGCTCAATCATGAGACTTGGATGCTTAATATTATCAAAAAACTCTATCTTAAATACATTTTTTCAATCATGATATTCATACCATTTCCATATATTTTTAGTTAGCACTTGAAGGTCATGTACCTCCTACTAATCATCTACTTCTTGACACTCCTTTGGTGGTAGAACAAACCTTACCCTCCAAACCTCTATAATTTTTAGCATCTTCTATACCTCCTACCAACCTAGTAAGTATTTTAAATCCTCTCTCCATCCATAATACTAATGGTAAACTAATTGAATCAGATCAACCTTCTTCTCTAGTTCCACTTACTACTGAGATCATACTAGATGCAAAAGCCACAAATTTACATCAAATACATTTTAAATATGAACACCATGTTAATAAAATCATTGATCTTGAATTAGATGTGGAATATTATGGTCGTCTTCCCATTTTAACTTGTGATGAAGCCATTCTTGAATTGCTTCATTCCTGAGAACCTAACTTCCTCAAAAAAATCATAAATTTAAGAATTTCAATCAAAATACCCTCATTTTAACAACTACATAACTAGAATTTATCCTAAAACAAATCCCATTTCTTATTTACCTAACGCACCATATCATTTCCAAGATGGAAATGTTATGTTTATTAAGGAAACTATAAGAATCAAATATGGCACCCCAATATGCCATTGACCAATCACAATCTCTCAAAAACTTACACTAACTAAGCATGATAACCTTATTTTATTATTTGATAAATACCATGAGACTTTTACTTAGTCCTATGAAGACATGCCTGGAATTAATCCTAGCATCATGGTGCAAAAATCATCAACTATCCTGACACTAAAATCATACAACAAAAAAATAGAAATTTCCACCTGAAGTTTCAAATTTATGTCATAAAGAAATAATTAAACTTATCAATGTTAAATTTATTAAGTCTATGGAATATTTAAAATGGATCTCAAACATTATCCCTGCTCAAAAATATATGACCTTGGTCATTTGCATTTACATCAATTTTCATAACCTCAATCTTGCTTATCCCATGTATTCCATTTACCTTCTATAGATTCCATCATTGATTCCATTTATGGTTATGAATTTTGTCCCTTATGGATGGTTTTTTGGGTTATAATCAAATTCACATTACCCCTAAATATCAACATAAGACAAATTTCACCATGAAATGGGTACCTATTGTTATGTCAAAATGTCCTTCAACCTCAAAAATGCCTAAGCTACCTATCAATAGGCTATGACCCACATTTTCCATGGCCTTATCCTTAAGATTATGGAAACCTATGTGGATGACCTCATTGCCAAGTCTAAAATCCCAAAACTCATTTTTTTGATCTTGTTATCATTTTCAATCACCTCATCAAATATAAAGTTAGACTAAATCCATAAAAATGTGTCTTTGGCATCACATCTAAAAAATTAATAGGGTTCCTAGTCTCTCTTTATGGTATTAATGTCAATCTTAATAAGATCAAATATATTGTCAACATGCTATCCCTTATTCTATTCTACATATTCACACTTGCCTTGGCAAGCTTAGGTCAATAAGATGATTTATCCCTAAAATGCCTTACCACATTTATTTTGTTTATTATATTATTAAGCAAGGTAATTCTCTCTAATGGATATATCCTTGTCAAAAAGTGTTGGACAATATTGAAGATTTTTTGCTTCATCCACCTTCTATTGATCATCCTTTAATCTTGTATGCTTCTTCCACACCCGTATTAGTTAGGGAAATGCTTGCCCAATAAGACAACACTAGAAGAGAGTGTGTAATCTATTATATCAGTCAAGGTCTCATTAACTATGAAAAACATTATACAAAAGTGGAACGTGATTACCTTGACATCTATTTTATAGTAGAAAATCTCTATCAATATATGCTTTATCAAATAACTTATGTTATCATTCATTCTGATCCACCTTGTCACTTATTCTATAAATCTTTTCTTCTTAGAGACAAAATCATCAAGTGGATGGTCCTTCTTATGGAATTTTATTTTTTACATTATTACACAAAAGTTGTCAAAGGATAAATCATTATTGACCAACTTGTCATAGATCCCATACCAACTATCGAACAGCTTCAAGATAGTCTCCCAAATGAAAATATTATCTATATAGAAGGTCTTAATCAAGTTATATCTCTTAAAGATTAATTTCATAATTTCACTATTGATATTGAAGCAATTAATTTAGAAGAGTCATTTATCCTTTTCGATACTACTAAATCCAAAGTAGTTATCAAAGAACTACCTAAAATAAATGTCAGTTTACACGAAAATACTTGGACCCTTCATTTTGATGGTGCCAAATGCTTTCAAGGAGTTGATAAATGTTGTGTACTCATTAATCCTCTTAGTAAAATCACTCTTTTGGCATTTCACCTTACATTTGATGTTACTAATAACATGGTGGAATATAAATTCTTAATCCTAGGCATGAGAGTGGCACTTGATTTATACATTACATATCTACATGCTTTGGGTTAATCCCAACTCATCTTCTACCAAGTTAATGGAAATTATCAATGTAAAAGGATAAAATATATTACTTATCATCAAATAGCCACTACCCTTGACAAATAATTTACTTCTTTTACCATCGAACCCATCCCTTGAGATCAAAACTCCATCACTGATTCTATTACTTCTTCAACATCTCTTTTTCATCTACACCAATTTCTTACTGATTCTACCTTTATTATTCAAATAATAAAGTCCCAATATTCCATTAAACTACTAGATTCACTTATCTACCATATTGAGGCTATCACCATTCAATAGAGCCTATGGTATAAACACATCATTAAATTATTTGAGCAATAAACCTATCTTCCAAACATGAACTCCTGCAAAAAGGCTCAAATTCATAAACAAGCCTTCAAATATGTCTTTCTCTATAAAATATTTTATTATTTCAATGTTGAAGGTACCCTACTCTACTATGTTATGAAATAAGGGGTTCCTTCTCTTCTTAAACAAGCACATGGGAGCATTTGTTGTGGTCACTATAATGGACATGCTACAACATACAAATGCTTACACATGGGTTAATTTTGGCCCACTCTTGAAAAGGATGCCATAGAGTTCAATAAAAAGTGTAGTCCTTGAAAACTTCATGATGATTTAATCCATTCACCTCTCACTAAAATTCAAACTGTGGAGTCTCCTTGGCCATTCTCAATATGGGGATTATATCTCATAGGCAAACTACCTAGATCATAGGATGGACATGTCTTTATTATCATTGATATTGAGTATTTTACCAAATGGGTCAAATCCATGCCTCTCATCAATGTCACTAGAACCACCATTACTAAATTCATCCTCAATCAAACCGTTTGTCTCTTTATCATTCCTCATACAGCCATTTTTGATAATGGTAGTAATTTTAAAAATAAATATGTCAAACAACTTTGTGCTAAATTCAAAATCCATCACAAATTTTCCACAACCTACCATCCACAATGCAATGGCCATGCTGAGGCCACTAAAAAAATCCTCAATAAAATTCTCCAAAAGATAATTCATAAAACTTGCATGGATTTGCATCTTCATCTGTATCTTGTTATTTGGGCTTATCACACTAGCATATGCACTACCACTGGGGCAACCCCATTTTTTCTAGTCTATAGTTTTGAATCAATCCTCTCATTAGAATTTGAGCTTCCCTCTCTCTATATATTTATTTATGGTATCGTAATTGATGAATAATTAAGTGAAACTTACCTTCATGATCTTGATATTATTGATGAACATCATCTTTCTATGCTACAACATAATCACCAATATAAGGATCATATTACCAAACAACATAACAAAAGGGTTAAAATCTATAATTTTAATGTCGGTGATCTTGTCCTTAAATTATATTACACTCAAGATAAAGAGGGAAAATACACCCAAAAATAGTGGGGCCCTTACGTATTCAAAGACATTGTTGATCCTATCACCTATTACCTTCAAAATAATACAGACCATATATTCAAAGAGCCCACCAATGCATAATTTTTAAAGAATTATTTAGCTGAAATATTTTCCTTATCATTTATTCTATGTGTTCTCCTTCTAACACTTTTTTTAGGATATCTACACAAGTCTCACCTTATTTAATAGTTCTTCTCTCCACAAACCTTAGTTACTTCTTTTTGGTCCTTTTGGTTTCTATTTTCTCATGATTTGCATTGTAAAACTATGGATAAGACCTAGTCTTCCTCATTATTTCCTTTAGTTCTCATTGTTTATTTATTTTCCAATGATTTTTTCACCCCTTGGGTTTTTCTTTTATGATTTTTAGTGTAAGACCATTGATAAGACTAGGCCTTCTTCACAAATGACATCTTTATCACTCTAATTTTCATGTTTTATGCACCCTCTTGGGTTTATATTTTATGAGTTGTAGTGTAAGACCATGGTTAGGACTAGGCCTTCCTCATAAAATCACCATCTTTAATTAATTTAGTATTCCTTTTTAAGAATGTGTTAACAATGGTTATAAGTTTATGATCCCTTATTCTCAGCTTTAGCTTTTGATTTCTTATGTAGATAAAATTTGCACAACAATAATGTGTTATCATGTTTTACTATAGTTACATCATTCTTATGATAAGGAATCACACTTCACTGTCATTGTATTCCTTTTTCACCCTTTGTCACATTTTTTACGATTTGAAGTAATTCAAATTATTTCATGTTCATTTCATTTTGGTTTCCTTTCCTTTCATTCCACTCTAGATAAACCAAGGTCAAAGTCAATATATCACTTTTATTTCACCTAAATTAACAAGACTCTTAGAAACCATGCTCTCTAAGTTCTCTTTCTTAGCAACCAAGTCCAAAGCTTTCAAATGATTGTCATCTTTAGAACCCATGTTTGGTACTCTAAATCCATATGGAAGAGGAATATAAAAAGCCATCCAAAAAGTTAAAATCACATAAAAAGACAACATACAAAGTCAAAATGTCAAAATCATACCAAATTACATGATTAATAACATATATCCTATCTCCAATCAAATCTCAAACTCCATATCTAGCCTCAAGATAGAGCTGAGGTCCATTGGGGTGTGGTAAGCCTATATATTAGAATAGGAGAATTCAAAAAACTCTATGGTGCTACTTAATTTCTCATGAAAGTACCCAATATTCATAATAGACCAACAAATATATAAGGGATCCTAAGGAATGGGGAACACACTGTGGTTTTTTTAATTTCAACCAATGAGAGGGGGATGAATCAGTGTTTGAAAATAATCATTTCTTTTTACTTAACATTCATTAACCTTTCAAACCAATTTAGAGATCAAAAAATGCATAGAGAAGCAATCACATAAACATAAAGCAATATATCAACACATGAATATAAGATATATTTGGTAAACCCTCATTGGGGAAAAAACCAACTGAAACATAACTTGGACTATAGTCCTATATTTAATGGATCGAGATTTACTCAGGCACCAACCCCATAAGGATTACCAACCCCTTACTAGTCAAGAAATAACTCAACTAGTCTTTTTGGATCAACATACCACCCCCAACACTTTCTTGATTTTGAAAACTGGGGACCCTTATGAATGTTTAAAAGGAATTGAACCTTGAAAGCTTGCTCAAAGAGGTTATCTTTTTTAGAATTTGAATATCATCCACTTGAAAGGGATATGCTTTACACATGCTTAATGATAATGATTATGTTTTTGGACTAACTTTGCTAATGGTTTTCCTTTGATATTTAATTTTAGGTTACAGAAATAAGTCTAGGTTTCCCTTGTATAAAACCCTAATTTTTGATCTAGGTAATAAATCAGGTGACAATTCGGGTGACAGTTATACCCCAATTGATGATGGAACTTCTAGGAGCCATAACTTTTGCACCGTAGCTCCAATTAACTCACCATTTGAATTGTTGGAAAGATAATAATGAGGATAAAGTGGTGAGATGGCATATATATCTACTTACTGGTTTTTGACCCTAAAAAACCCAATGGAAGTGCCCCAAATTTCAATTTTAGTATTGCAGTCTAAAAATAGTAATTCCTCAAATTTTATATTATTTTAAATCATGGAAATCGAACCACTTAATCTCCCTCAAGATTGGTGACCTTAAAAATCCTCATCCTAATTTAAAAATGTGTATAAATGAATATTTAACCCAAAATGGAAATCAGACATCTCTACCTAGAGATAAGCATATAGTTGTATTGCAATCTTGAGTAATAAAACATCTCTTCTCAGAGAATTCATTATTACTATGTTATTTTTGTGTTCTTGAAATATATATCAATCAAAACTTCTAAGTTTTGGATCAATTTTGAATGCAAAATCTAGAGGGAAGACTTGTTCTAGTTTTTTAACCCCTCTTGCTTTAGTGTCTTCTTTATCAATCTAATCGGACAGTGTGAATCAAATACGAGCAAATGAGCCCACCTAAACCCCAAAATACACTTTGAAATCCTAACTTTGAGGTACTTTCTTAAAGTTCCCTTTAGATTTTATTTAAGGGTCCCTTTGAGAAAGTTGTCTTGGTCCACTTTGGTAGAAAGTGCCCTTCAAAATTTCTTGAAGTATCCCTTCAAGAAAGTTGTCTCGGTCCACTTTAGCAAAAAGTGCCTTTTAGAGAAATTGTTTCAGGCACTATTTCTTGCAGACATTTTGTCTGAAACAAATCAACTCTTTAATTTTTTAAAACCTACCCTTTAGAATAATTGGTTAAGATAATTTCTAGATAAAGTAACCCTTTAGAAAATGTTTAAGGGAAACTGCATGAAGTCTTTCTAGGTTCCTTATTTTATGCCTAACCCTAATATTTTTTGTTTATGAGGACCAATTATTGATGAGTAAATAAATCAAAATCAATGGCCCACACTTTCTCATAGATCTAATTTGATATTATAAAATCACTGAAGACTTTTCAATGTAGTATAACCTTGAAGCCTAGCAAAGGGACTTATTTATCAACCCTTAGAAGAACCTCATGTGTTTTTTTAAACATAAATAGACTTAGGAATTATACTTTTAACCTAAGTTATATCAAAGCTCATTAAGTCATGTGCATCTTCATAGATCTGATGGTCTATGCTTCATCACAATAATTGATCTGATGGTGCAAACTAGCCAAAGGCTTTCAACTTAATCAAAGTTTAAGTAGCCAATCAAAAAGGACTTAAACAATCTCAAAGCCTGAAGACTTGGTCACATAGCCCAAAGAGTGTATTTTTGGGTTAAATAACAATGTGTTTTTCAACATAACATGACCACAAGGCTTAACCTTAAGCCCTATAAGTACATTAGATGAGCTTAAATTTGACAGCCTTGCACCCATCATTCGATGTTTGTGAGAATGATTTTGATGTTTGAAAGGATGTTAAATTTAAGATATTCTAGGTACATTAAATGAGCTTAATTTCATATCCTTGTGCCCATCATTCGACATCTGTGAGAACATTTTTGATACTCGTGAGGATGTCAAATTTAACATAGTCTAAAATTTCAAACCTAGCAAAGGGATGTATCTCTCGACCTTTTAAAAGGCCCCCCTTTTTTTAACATGAAAACTTAGTAAAATTTATTTTAACCTAAGTGTTTATTAAGATTAAAGTTCGTTAACTCATGTACATCTTTGTAGATCTGATAGTCCATGCTTCATTATAGGATTTGATTAAATGGTGAAAAATGGTTGAAGAATTTTCAATGAGGATAAAGAATAATGAAGGTGACCAATCAGAAAAGACTTCATGGATTGAGATCAATAGACCATGCTCACTCATAGATCTAATCTAATGGTACAAAATGAAGGAAACTTTCAAAGACTAATGAGTAGATTATTAAAGGGATTTCATGGGAGTAACATGAAAAAATTTATGAATTCCCCACCTCCACCATTAAAGCAAGAAAAACCCTAGCTCACCAATGTAAAACCCTATTCCTTTTTCAATTGAGTCATAATAACATTCAAAAGAGCCAAAATCACCTTGAGAAGAGATAAAAAGACTTATAAAAATCATATAGTCAAAGACAAATCAAACCAATTGAGGAATTATGTCTATAGCAAGACAAAAATGATGAGATGAGATAGAGGTTTACTTGTCAACTGACAATGAAGGAAGATGTTACAAAGACACTAAGCTGGACGTAGGAGCTTTGAATAATGGTTTGAAAAATTAGTCTAAAATCTTCTTTACGATCAACCTTTTACAACCATTGGCTCTTAGTGAATAATCAATTACTATAGTTTAGAGGAGGCATGAAGATCTCATGGCAATCTAGATGTCTATAATTCACCTAAAAGCTACCAAACTAGAGGTACCCCATTGTATCAATATCTTAGCTCCTATGTTCATTGATTGTAGAGTAGATGGAGATTGGATAATTAAGGGGGGTACATCAAATAGGGTTGATTATATAGCTCTAGTATCTTTTTAAGGATACTATAAGCTTCCTAGGACTCACATAGACCTCCCTAAAATCAAGGAATAGACCACTAAGAATGACTTAGATGATATCTTAAGACCATGGTTGGATGGAGGAACTCATGTAATGAGAAACCATGATGGTAAAATCCCAATTGTAAAATTTAGGTAAGGGATTATAACCATTATGACTTTGTTGAATAGGGATTATAGAGTAGAAATCACACCCTATGTTGACCCTAGGTGGGTCTCCTATGTCTATTTCATAATAGAAGAGAAGTTGACTCCACCTATTGGATAAATGATTACTATCCACCTAGGAAGATAGTTTAATAGAATTAAAAGGACAACAAGTTAGCTCTTCACTATTATGTATTTATTTTTGGATGCCTTCATGGCCTCAACCTACTTCCTTACCATTAGGAATTGGTCCCCTCATAGCAAGATTACCATTTCTCACCATTACTCCAAATTGCACATATTCAAGTATAGAGACCACATGTAATTCATTTGTGATTTCATATGTCCCACTCTAGTTGGGATAATTATTGGAAGTACAATTCCCAAGGTTCACCCCCTCATTTAGCAAATTTTAGAACCCATTGGTGACATATGGCTCTATCTTGATTATACAGTCATCAAAATTCAAGGTTGTCAAACCTAGCCCTTCAGGCTACCAGTGCATGTCCCAATCAAGCTGACCAAGTAGGAGATAGAGTTGATGGTATATACCATGTATGAAGAGATAACAACAAAGGTATCCTACATCTCTTCCCATAGCTGATTGAGAAGATAATGATTCATGGATGGAAGCAACTAGAGATCTTAGCAAGGAATAGAGAGACATTATACTTATAATTGGATGATCTCAAAACATGAGATCCAAAGGGTAATGTTCTCTCCTATATATAATCCAAACAACTATATAAGGTACCTTATTAATATCAATTAGGTCCATATGACAACTTATACATAAAGGTAGCCAAATTTGAGGAAGTACTAGCTAGGTTTAAGGGGTATGCATTCAAATTAGAACATAGATTGTGGAGGGAAGAAAAAAATTAGGAGAAAGATGGCAAATGAATCCCTTGAAATACCAACTCTTACCTTCTACTTCAGGTCCACCACAAGTGCCTCAAGGTCCAACTCAATCAAAGTAACTACCTCAATAACAAGTGCCCAAAATTGAACTACCTAGTGAACAAATGATGGAACATAGGCTAGGAGAGGGACCCTCTACCTCAGATATGCCTCAAATACTCCCTTCCCCTATGGAATATCTTGATATGGTTGCCTTGTAACCTTATGAAATAATGGATAAGTTCTTCAAGGAACTTATAGATACATATGGGTCAGACAAGGAAGGGGATGAAGGAGAAGCCATGACTAAGGTGGAACTAATTGAAGGTCCTCAAGCTAAAGAGATATACAAAGGAAAATGAGTTGCCTTAGATTTTGTCCCTATGACTAAAAGAAAGAGAGAGAGAGAGATATGGCTTTAGTGCCTAGAGCCTACCTCCAAGAAACCCAAGTGGATTCACCCAATAAGTGAGGTAAAGTTGTTTAGTGATGAATTTTCCATACATGGACCTATCATCACTAACTAGTTCATCTATGGGAAGTTATAAAAGATATCCTCTCATATGCATTCATGGCCTTTGACTAGCATTGCCAATGTTGAAGTCTAGCTCTAGATCTTAGAGTTCATGAAGGAGCAAGAAGAGAGGAGAATGATTGAGGATACTAAAGAGAGTAGTAAGAAAATAGAAGAATCAAGTAAATTAAGAGGGGATATCCTTGAAACAATAGAATCTTCAAAGCTTTCATAAGTAGAGCCTAAGGTTCAATTTAACCCTAATACAACTACACTTGAGAAGGTTACTACCAAGAAAGTAACTATTGGAATTGAAGAAGTCACTCTCTAAAGAGTGGAACCATTTGTAGGACTCACTCTAGTCCAAGGATAGGTAGCAAGAGAGCACCCCATTTATCAAGAAGATATCACAAGTCTAGTGTAATCCTAGTCAATAATGGCTATGGTGGGAATTCAAGAAATGAAGCAAAGGATCTTAAACTTGGAGAAAGAGAAGAAAGATTTGGAGGCACGGTCAATTTCAGAGGTCTTACTAAAGATGTTAAATAATTACCTCTTACATGCCTTTGAATTATTAAAATCCATAAAAATTAAGCTTAATACCTTATAAATTCAAGCCAAAAAGGCACAAACATTGATACATCAGTGACAAGAAACCAAAGCCTAGGTGATAGATTTGATCAAAGTACATGTTACCAAGTAACCCCCAAATTTCAAGATCATTAATGAAAGGCAATTGAATATCATTAAATGGATCTAGGTAAATAAAATACAATAATTATGTTCATAATACAAGGCCAATGACTTCATGGAGGAAGATAAGGACTTGGTGAATATAATTGAGAAGTTACTAAGAACCTTGTTGGTGCCCCATTTTTAACCTACTACCACTAGCCTAATGCATGACATGGACTTCTAGTAGGGAGTCCAAGGTTTCATCTAAAGAATAAAGGATGAAAACTAAGGCCAATCCAATAAGGATAATTCAAAGGTCCTTAATTTCATCTTTGCCATAAGAGAGCAAATAGCATAATCAAGGTGCTTACAAGAGGTCACCGTCAGAAGTGATAAAGAATATGATACATTGGTTAAATAAGAAGAAGAGAGTCTAATGAATCCCATAGTGGATTTTGAGTTAATCAAATAATAATACACCAAGGTGAAATGCTTCCTTCAGCCTAAGTGATCAAGGGGGGCCACCAGCCCATGAGCAAAGTCAAGATTATTCTTTTGTAAACTATATATGCTAGTTTGTTAGCATATATTAGTATTTTGATCTAATAGGTGCCTATGGCCATATGTACTATAGAGTCCTTGTAAATGGATATCTATCCTTGACTCTTGTAAAATTTTGAAAGAAATATGACTAATATATTGTCTATGTCTTTTATAAATAGGTAGATGTTACCATTTGTAAAGGGAAGGATTTTGAGCAATTGTATATGATAGTAGTTAATACAATTGGAATTTTGTAAAGATTGTCTAGTGTTGTTTTATATTGTTTCTATTTTCTCTCAATTGTAGGTGTATGTCTTATATTTGAATGGTTTTTGGATAGATGAACTATATTTCATGTTCATGAGGTTTCTAGTTTGTGATGTGCTAGATTAGATGAAGGAATCTAAGTTTACTTCATTTTATTTTCTCTGCATTTGAAAGTTCTTATGAAATTCATATTAACATAGAAAAATATTTAAGTAATCTTGAATTTTACTCATGATCGTTATATTTTCCTTTGAATCTTTCTTGATTTTTTTATGAAGCTTGGGCTTATGCTATGTTGCATCACTAATTGGCTAAATGTATGCTTACATTTAATAGAACGTTATCATTATATTTGAGACTAATGCTTGTAATCACACTTCTTTTCTACCTTACCCTACATTTTTCTTCTTTTTTATCAATGCTCACTTTAGCTTAAGATAATTGTAAATATCCACTTAGATTAGCTTAGAGTTAGAATTATAGACCAAGAAGATTACAAGATTACAAAGATTTAGACCCTAGTGGCTCTCAACCACCACATCAAACAAATTTTCTGGGTAGCTCTCATACTTTACTAACTATTCATCCATAGATACACTACTTGTCACAAATTGCAACTCATGCTTTGGATTGTTGTAATCCTAAAATGAGAAGTGTTCATAGACACTAAGTAACACTTTGTGGATCAATTGGAAGCATCAAAAAGAGGTGGTTCCCATTTGTGATAGAAGGAGGGCCGTCTTTACAAGTATTATTGTTTTCTTGGTTAAGCTTAGAAGATATTTACATCCTTTGTAAATATCTTTGCTCTGTGAGTGTTTTCTTGCTCATCTTTGCACTTATTAAGGCAAATATCCTTGCTCTTTGTAAAGTTCAGTTCAAATTCTTGTAAAATAGATTTTAAATTGAGAATTATTGACATTTGAGGTTAGAACAGCTTTATTTTGATTAAAATATTGATGTTATCTTGTGAACTTTGAGTCTAATTCTTCAAAATGATGCAAAGGATGGTCATCTTTGCATGATCAAACATATATTTGAGCTAATTTAGTCAAATATCAATGTCCTTCATCATTTCATAAGTAATTCTTTACAAAATAAGCTTAGTGTACATTTCATTTGTTATTATTTGTGGGAATTAACATGTTACACTGTACTTCAAAGTAGGATTGTTATTTCTCAATGTAGAATTACCCAAAATTACGACTAAATCTCATTCAAAAAATAAGGAACCTCTACTTGAGCTCGAGACACACTGACATGATAGAAAGGATAAAGGAAGGTGTAGACATTCAAAATCTTTGCCATCTTCACCTCTACAAGGAGTCCTTGCATTCAACCTTTGACTAGATATGGCTTAGCTTGGAAGTTCTCCTATCAATGTTTTAGGTATAGTTCATGATTTGCCATGAAATATTGATAAATATTTGCCTATTTTTAGTCCAATTGGTATGGTCACTATCAAATAACATGTCAAGTCCTTTAAATCTACTTTAAGACTCTTATATGTTATTCATGAGGATGTAGCTTGTAGGTTATTCCCTTTTACCTTCAAAGATGATACCTATGAGTGGTTCTTAAACCTTCTTGATGATTGTATCACCTCTTGGATTAAGTTTGACACCATCTTTATTGATCAATTTAGGAAGATCATTAACACATGTGTCATATATCATCAATTTACTACAATCAAGAGAGATGCAAGTGAGCCTATTAGGTCTTTTAATGCTAGATTTCAAAAGATATTCAGTAGAACCATATATCCTTATAAGCCTAATGAAATTTTAGCCTTATAAATATACAAAGATGTTATGGATCCCATGACTTCAGTTTTTCTAAAGAGAACCCTTCCATCTATTACCACATTAGCTCAAGCTTATTTAAAAGTACTGGTCATTAGTGACCAAATGTAGCCTCAAGGGCAAATGGCTTACTCAATTCCAAATATCAACCCATAGATGCTAGCCTTGAACCTTTTCTTAGCTAATAATCAAAATGTTCCATCTCTAAATCAAATACTAGCTCTAATTGTCTTGCCTACTAAATGGTTAAAAGGCTCTAATACCAATCAACACTACTAATAATAGTTAGTCCCAAGCTATTGAGACTCCTAAGGATGAAAATGAGTCCATAATTAAGATGTTACAAAAGCTTAGTATAGACTTCTTATAATTGCAAAATCAAGTTGGTAATGCTAATGATAGCTCTAGAAATAACTTCACCTTCCAAAATTTTAATAGACCTAGAAATTGATTCCAAAATGATAAATTATTTAACAAAAACAAAGTCAATGAGCCTTCTTCTTTTGGCAAGAAGACTATGGACATTAATCTCATAGATATTACATTACCTAATTATTGTAGAGTGCATGCCACTTCTAAGCATGGTGAGATAGATTGTATTGAATTCTACAAAGCTTTTGAAGCCTTTTAAGAAGAGCTTGACACCTTTGAGGTTAACCTAGATAAAGACAATACTGCTAGTACTTCTGTATCTAAAGCATAAGATCAAGTACACATGGTGGATACCTTCCAATTTCCTTTCTAAGAATATAATGATCATGATAATATTCCTAAATAAATCCAAGCATTTCAATAGTTATTAAATACTTACCCTCTAAAGAAAAGGGAGCAAAGATAGCCCTTGACTAATTATACTCCTCCCAATAACTATGGGATTCCTCCATATAATTCTTCAAGAAATGATCATGAGTTATCCAAAGGTAGTTATTCTAAGCCTTTGGCTAAACCTTTGAATAAGACTGGATACAATATTGTTGAGGACATGAAGAAAATCAAAGCAAAAATCACTCTACATGAACTAACATAGATAACTGAGCAAAGAGACCTTCTCTTAGAATCCTTGTCCAAGAAACCTGGAAAGGCACCAAAAAGTGATACTACCAATGTAACTATGCAAGGGGAAAAAGTAGAGTCTACACCCTTTCTGCTCATAGTCAAAGTGTTTGGTAAGAATGTCCATACTTGTCTACTAGATTCTAGAGCTTCAACTAATATCATGCCTGTTAGAATTTGTTAACAACTTGGTCTAAACCCAATCAAGTTAGACCGAGTAGTCACACAATTGGATAAATCAAAAGTTAAAATCATTAGAGAGATTCTTAATGTGCATATTCAATTGGAAATTGAACCTAGGGTTCAACAGTTTATTGACATTCAAGTAGTAGACATCCCTAGTGCTTATGGGTTACTTCTAAGAAAAGAGTGGACCAAAGCTTTGAATGGGTACATGTCTACTTATTTTTCTCATTTATGGTTTTCATGAAAGGGTGTTCCTAATTAGATAAGAGTTAAGAGGGAGCTGAGGATGAAGCATATGATAATTGAGTATAATGTAGTTAATGAAAGGGTAAAGTTTCTTAATTTTAGTCTTGGAATCTTCACCTTAGAAATTTCACAAAATCTATATTTTAAAATGCCTCCTCCAATGCTTTGATTATGGAAGTTACATGTTGATGGAGCCAGATGAAAATTAAGATCAAGAGCTGGCATTGTGTTAGTAGACCCTATAATAAACACTACCATACATCTTATAGGTTATAATTTCCTTGCACTAATAAATTAGCTAATTATAAATCTCTTATTCTTGGATTATAGCTTGCCTCAAGCACAAATTTAAAGAGTTTTTGGTCTATAGAGACTCTAAACTTGTGATCAACCAAGTGAAGAGTAAATACTAGTACAATTTATCTTAATTGAAGAGATATAAGTTTAGGGTATGGGATTTTATTGAATCTTTTGATGACTTCAACATCTTAGCTATTTAAAGGGAAGAAAACAAGGTTGCTAATGAGCTTGTTTCTACTACAACCAACCTCATACCAAAACAAGATTCTCCTGACTCTAGTATTGAGTTGGTACCTTACCCATTAGTCCCTGATAACATCAATCACTTCCAAGTTTTTAATGATGATTGGTAGATCATCGATTTATTGACCAACTCTAGGGCCTTTGAGGCCCATATCATTGATGAAGTGGATGAAAGCTCTCTTGAAAAGGAGCCTAATGGTAAGATCATCTAGATTAATGATAAAAAGATAACTAAAGGGATTATCTCTTTAGAGAGGTTATTTGATGATGATAAGATTACAGAGGTACCTAAGGTACCTAAAGTGAATCCAAAAGACTACCAACCAATAGATCTAAGTCCATAAGACCAACCTTGACCTGTCAACATAGGGAAATCATGTACTAAAAAGAAGAGTAAGAAAGCAAGAGATTTTCTCACAAAGTACAAAGATGTCATTACTTGGTCCTATGAAGACCTGAAGATATTTGACCCAAGGGTCATAACTCATACAATACCTCTCAAAGAAAAATTTAAGCCTTTTAGGCAAAATTAAAGGCCAATCAATCCTATCTTAGAGTCTATGATCTATAAAGAGGTCAAGAAACTATTGGATGTAAGGATTATCTTTCCTATCAGGCACTCCACTTGGGTTACAAAAATTTTCCTAGTAAGAAAGAAGAATGGGGAGATTAGATTATGCATTGACTTTAGGAACTTGAACAAAGCTTCTAAAAAGGAAAACTATCCTCTACCTTCTTTAGCCCAAGTCATACAAGATGTTTTAGGGTCATCTATGATGTCCTTCTTAGATGGATTCTCAGGGTATAACCAAGTGCTAGTTGATAAAGAGGATAGGATGAAGATAGATTTCATGACTAAGTGGGGATCCTATGCCTACAATAGGATGCCCTTTGGGCTTATGAATGTAGGAGAAATATTTTAAAGGGCCATAGACCATGATTTCTAAGGTCTAGTAGGAAAATGTATCATCATATATATGGATGATTTGATATGTTTCTCAAAGAAAAGAGAGGATCACTTCATGCACTGCAACAAGTGTTTGATAGGTGTAAAATATACAACATTTCCCTCAACCCAAAGAAAAGTATATTTTGTGTCACATAGGGAAAACTACTAGGCCATGTTATCACCAAGTAAGGGATCTCCATAGATCCTAATAGAGTGGAGGCCATCTCTAAAATTGAATTTCCTAATAGTAGAAAAGAGATTAAGTCATTCTTTGGGAAAATTAACTTTGTAAGAAAGTTCATCTCAAGCTTTACTAAAATTGTCAATCCTTTGAATGACATGCTAAAGAAAGATGACAAGATATCTTGGAATGATGAATCTAAGAAATATTTTACTGATCTTAAGAAGGAAATCACTAAATATCCAGTCCTCATAAGTCTTGATTTTTCAAAGGATTTTTATCTATATTCATTTTCTTCTGAGCATACTATGGCGGTAGTACAAACTCAAAAAGTTGATAGGAATGATCATCACATAGCTTTCATGAGCACCAACTTCAAGAATGCAAAGTTAAATTATTCTATGATTAACAAGAAAGCTTATGCATTGGTGAAAGTAGTTAATAAATTTAGGCATTACATCCTTAGGAACAAGGTACATGCTATCTTGTTAGACATAGCTACAAAACTCATAATGAGTCAAAAAGAGCTTGGAGAAAAGAGAGGCAAATGGATGTCAGTTATATAAGAGTATGACATCAAAATAAATATTGACAAGTTGGTAAGGTGCCAAGGTTTAGTTCAAATTATTGCCAATGTAAACCCCAAGCTTCATGTCATGCAAGCTGACTAGCAAAGCTTCCAACCAAATGAGTGGTATGATTCTATCATCCACCTACTTATCAATGGTGTTTGTCACCTAGGACTTACAAGAGATCAAAGGAGAGCCTTGAGGCTCAAATAAGATCATTACATCATCAAGAATGGAGTCTTGTATAGAATTAACTTTGAAGGAATTTATTTAAGGTGTGTATCTAAAGAAGAAGCAGCTCAGATCATGACTACCTTTCATGAGAAGCTAGGAAGTGGATACCCTTTAGAAATAACCATAGCTCACAATATCCTTATAGCTAGGTATTATTATCATTTCCTCTTTAAAGATGCTCAAAATAATTTGAGGGAGTGCCATGCATGCTAGATATTCAACACAAAAGAGCCAAAAGAAACTATGCCTTTACAACCTGTGATAGTTGACAAACTCTTTGCACAATGGGGGTTGGACTTTGTAGGGGTGATCAACCCCAATTATTTTTATGGCCAAAAATTTGTCTTTATTGATATTGAATATTTTAAAAGGTAGATTGAATCTATTTTTATCAAACATTGTAGGATAGAAGAGGTAATTAACTTCATGGAAGAAAACATTTGCATAAGATTTGGAACCCCAGTCTCTTTAGTCTGTGATAATGGATCTTCCTTCACGTCTATTGAGATGATTGAATGGGTGTATGAAAATGGAATCACTCTAAAGTTTACATCCAAGAATTATCCCCAAGGGAATAGAGTCTATAAATCTAAAAATAAGAATTTGATGAAGACTATCAAGAAGTCTGTAGAAGACAAACCAAGAACATGGCATAAGCTCCTCAAGTTTACATTATGGGTGGATAGAATAAAAATAAAATATGTTCTCAAGGCTTCAACATTATTATTTGTGTATGGCCAAGAAATGATCTTCCCTATCACCCTTAAGTTTCCCACATTTACATTCATGTAGGAGTATATGGAAGAAATCCAAGACCTTGCTAGCTCAAGGCTACTAGATGGAAGATGCCAGAGATAAAATTTACTAACTTTAGCAGGAATAAAACAATAGTGAAAAGGTGGCTTGATAAAAGATCCAAAATAAAAGTGTTTAGGTAAGGATATTTAGTCTTCCTCTGGGACAAAACTTTAAAGCCAAAAGAGAAGCATGGCATATTCACACCTTTATGGATTGGGCCATATCAAATTGTAGAGACATTGGGAAACAACACCTTTAAGATAAAAGACCTCCAAGGAGTATAATTAACCTTTCCAATCAATGGGAAATATCTCAAGCATTAATTTTCTATTGCTCCACTAGGAGTCTTCATGGAGTGAAAATTGTAAGATAGTTAGATTAGAGTAGGTAGACTAGTTAGTTTCTTTTCCTACTTTCCTTTCTTGCTTTGCTTGTATATGTTTGTTTGCTTCTTATTTGTGTTTTATATGTTGTGTTTTCTTTGTGTTTTGTTTTTTCTTTGGTTGTGATCTTTTTTTTCCAATAAGTCCTGTAGACATTAATTGCTTAATTTTTCATGAGATTGCTTAAAATTCTAGTGATTTGAAGTAGGGATATAAATCTTGCAATGATGAACATAGGTTATCATAAAGCACCATGATGCAACTCAAAGGCAATGGTGTAGATTGATATAGAATTTAATTATCATGATAAGTCTTAAGAATAATCTTAAATCAAGGTTTGGTTGAAATAAGAATCATATGTGTTAGAAGAAAACTTAGGTTGTTGAGGCACATTCCATGCTAGTACTTAAAACACATCCTTGTCTGGGATAGAGGTTACAAATAAAAGTTATTACCCTAAGAATAAAACACTTGCTAAAATCCTTATTGGTTCACAACCTTTTAAAAAAGACCTAGAAAATACAAAAAAAAGAAACTTATTGCAAAATCTATGGATAAGAATCAAAGTTGATTCTGGTAACCTCCATCATGGATATAGACACCTAGCTATTAGTGGAGCAAGGTCTTGAGTGGGACCAATGGTATCTCTATCATGGATATGGATGCCTATTTGGTATTGTAGCAATGCCCAAGCCTTCCCTAAACTAAGAGCAATTATTCTCAATGAATATCCAAAATGCTCCAAGTCAAGTGTTATGACCAAAGGTATGACCTGGATGTTGTTTTCCAAAATTCCATGACAAATAGTAATTGGAATCAAATCACACACTACATGTTTGTGTTTCAGAATTTTGAGTTTGAATTTTACACATGTGAGGTTTATACCAATCAAGGTTTAATTTAGACAATGTTATGGACCCCATGGATGAAAGACTTATGTATTGGTCTAAACTAGAGCCTTAGGTTATAACATATTGCTATGTTTCCCATATGATTCACCAATTTTTGGATCAATATACCACCCCCACTTTCTTGATTTTATAAATGGGGAACCCTTATGAATGTTTAAAAACTTTTGAACCTTGAAATCTTGCTTAAAGAGGTCTTCTTTTTTAGAATTTGAAGATCATCCACTTGAAAGGGATATACTTTATACATGCTTAATGATAATGATTATGTTTTTAGACTAAATTTGCTAATGGTTTACCTTTGAAGATTGAATTATATGTTACATAAAGAAGGCTAGGTTTCCCTTGCAGAAAACCTTAACTTTTGAATTCAAAAGTTAGAGGGAAGACTTGTTCAGGTTTCTTAACCCCTCTTGATTCAGTGTCTTATTTATCAATCTAATCAGATGGTGTGAATAAAATGAAATAAAATGGGCCCACCTAAACCCCAAAATACCCTTTTAAATCTTAAATTTGAGGCACTTTCTTGAAGTGCCCTTCAAAGTTTTTTGAAGTGTCCCTTTGAGAAAGTTGTCTCGATCCACTTTAGTAGAAAGTGCCCTTCAGAGTTTCTTAAAGTGTCTTTCAAGAAAGTTTTCTCGACCCACTTTAGTAGAAAGTGCCCTTCAAAGAAATTGTTTTGGGTACTATTTCTTGCAGACATTTTCTCCAATATAAATCAACTCTTTGGCTTTTTTGAAACCTACCCTTTAAAAAATTTAGTTAAAACACTTTCCCAAGAAAGTGACCCTTCTAAAAATGTTTAAGGGAAACTACGTGAAGTATTTCTAGGTTTATTGTTTTATGCCTAGCCCTAATATTTTATCTTTGTAGGGACCAATCATTGACAAGTACATAGATCACAATTAATGGCCTACACTTACTCGTAGATCTAATCTGATAGTGAAAAATTGTTGAAGACTTTTCAACATAGTATAACCTTGAGGCCTAGCAAAGGGATGTATTTATCAACCCTTAAAACAACCCCATGTGTTTTTTACAAATAAATAGACTTAGGAATCATAATTTAAACCTAAGTCATATCAAATCTCAGAGCTCATTAAGTCATGTGCATCTTCACAGATCTGATGGTCCATGTTTCATCACAAGATTTGATCTGATGGTACAAATTAGCCAAAGGCTTTCAACCTAATCAAAGTTTAAGTATCCAATCAAAAAGGAATTAAATGATCTCAGAACCTAAAGACTTGGTCACATGGCCTAAAGAGCATATTTTTGGCTTAAAAAACAACGTGTTTTTCAAAACAATATGACCACAAGGCTTAATCTTAAGCCCTATAAGTACATTAGATGAGCTTAAATTTGATAGCCTCATGCCTATCATTATACTTTCATGAGAATATTTTTGACATTCATGAGTATGTCAAATGTAAGATAGTATAATTACATTAGATGAGCTTAAATTTGACAGCCTCTCACTCATCATTCGACATCAAATTAACATAGTCTAAACTTTAAAACCTAGTGAAGGGATGTATCTCTCAACCTTTTAAAAGTCCCCCTTTTTTAACATGAAAACTTAGTATAATGTATTCTAACCTAATATTTTATTAAGCTCAAATATTGTTAACTCATGTGCATATTTTTAGATTCAATAGTCTACACTTCATTGCAATATTTGATTCAATAGTGTGAAATGGTCAAAGAATTTTCAATGAGGATAAAGCATAATGAAGGAAACAAATCAAAAAACACTTCAAGGATTGAGATCAATGGACTATGCTCACTCACAGATCTAATTTAATGGTACAAAATGAAGGAAACTTTTAAAGACTAATGACTAGCTTCTTAAAGGACTTTTGTGGGAGTAACATGAGAAAAAATATAAATTCCCCACCTCCATCAAAAAATCAAGAAAAACCTAGCTCACCAATGTAAAACCCTATTCCTTATTCAAGTGAACCATAATAGAATTCAAAATAGATGAAATCACCTTGAGAAGAGATAAAAAGACTTAGCAAAATCCTATAGCCAAAGAGCAATCAAACCAATTGAGGAATTATAGCTGCAATAAGATAAAAATAATGAGATGATATAGAGGTTTACTTGTCAACTGATAATGAAGGAAGATGTTACAAAGACATTGTACTAGACATAGGAGCCTTGAACAATGGTTTAAAAAATTGGTCTAAAATCTTCTTTATGGTCAACCTTCTACAACCATTGGCTCCCAATGAGTAATTAATTTCTTTATTTTAGAGGAGGCATGAAGATATAATGGTAATATAGATGTCTAGACATCACCTCATAGCTGCCAAATCAGAGGCACTCCATTATATCAATATCCTAGCTCCTATGTTTATTGATTGTAGAGTAGATGAGACTAGATAATTAAGGAGGGTACATAAAAGAGGGTTGCTAATATAGCTCTAATAGTTTTTTAAGGCTACTATAAGCCTCCCAGGACTCACATAGACCTTCCTAAAATCAATGAATGGGCCACTAAGAATGACTTAGATAATATCTTAAGACCATGGCTTGATGGAGGAACTCATGTAATGAGAAATCACGATGGTAAAATCTTAATTATAGAATTTAGGTAAGGGATTAGAATCATCACGACTTTGTTAAATAGGGATTTTGTAAAAATAATCACATCTTATGTTGACCCTAGGTGGATCTCCTATGTTTATTTTAGGATAGAATAGAATCTAACTCCACCTATTGGAGAAATGATAAGTATCTAATTGGGAAGATAGTTTAATGGAATTAAAAGGAAAAAAGTCAGATCTTCACTATGATGTCTTACTTGTTGGATGCCTTCATGGCCTCAACCTACTTCCCTACCATTAGGAATTGGTCCCCTCATAATAATATTACTATTTCTCACCATTACTCCAAATTACACATATTAAAGTATAGAGACCACATGTAATTCATTTGTGATTTCATATATCCCACTCTAGTTGGGATAATTAATAGAAGTTTAATGCCTAGGATTTACCCCCTCATTAGGTAATTTTTAGAGCCCATTAGTGACATATGGATCTATCTTGATTGTACAATCATCAAAATTGAAGGTTGCCAAACCCAACCCTTCAGGCTACCAGTGCATGTCCCAATTAAGCTATCCAAATAGGAGATAAATCATAAAATACTTCATGGTATAGATCATGTATGTAGAGATAAGAAGAAACGAATCCTGAATCTCTTCCCATATCTAATTTGGAAGACAATGATTCATGGATGGAAGAAACTAGAGATCTTAACAAGGAATAGAGAGACATTCTACTTCCAATTGGATGACTTCAAGACATGGGATCCAAAGGGCAATGTGTTATCCCATCTAAAATCCAAATAAATACATAAGGTACCTTATTAACATCAATTGGGTCCATATGACCACTTATGCATAAAGGCAACCAACTTTGAGGAAGTACTAGCTAGGTTTAAGGGGTGTGGATTCAAATTATAACATAGATTTTAGAGGGAAGAAAAAGCATAAAGATAAAGATGTAAAATGAATACATTGCAATACCACCTCTTACCTTCCACTTTAGATCTACCATAAGTTCCTCAAGGTCTACCTCAGTAACAACAACTACCTCATTAGCAAGTACCCAAAATTGAAGGACCTAGTGAATAAAAGATGGAACATAGACCAGGAGAGGGACTCTCTACCTCAGATCTACCTTAAATACCCCATTACCCTATGGAATACCTTGATTAGGTTGCCTTGGAACCTTATGAAATAGTGTATGAGTTCTTCAAGGAACTTGTAGATACATATGGGTCAGACAAGGAAGGGGATAAAGAATGAGAAGCCACAGTTGAGGTGGCACTAATTGAAGGTCCTCAAGCTAAAGAGACAAACAAAGGCAAAGGATTTGCCTTAGATTTTGTCCCTATGACCAAAAGAAAGAGAGAGATAGATATGAATTTGGTTTGTAGAGCCTCCAAGAAACCCAAGTGGATTCACCCAATAAGTGAGGTGAACTTGTTTAGTGATGAATTTCCCATACATGAACCTATCAACCCTAACTAGTTCATATATGGAAAGTTCCAAAAGATACCCTCTCTGATGCATTCATGGGATTTGATTAGCACTAAAATTACTGAATTAAATGATGAAGTCTATCCCTCAATCTTAGAGCTCATGAAGGAGTAAGAAGAGAGGAAAATGATTAAGGTTGCTAAAGAGAGCAGTAAGAAAATAGAAGATTCAATAAAATAAAGAGGGGCTAGCCTCAAAACACCAAAATATTCAAATTTTTTAGAATAAAAACCCAAGATACAATTTAACCCTAATACATATACACTTGAGAAGGTTAATACCAATAAATTAACTATTAGAACTCAAGAAGTCACTCTCCAAAGAGTGGAACTATATGTAGGACTCACTCTAGTCCAAGGCTAGGTAATAGGGGAGCACCACATTCATCAAGAATATATTGTGAGTCTGTTGAAATACCAGTCATCAATGGCTATGGTGTGAATTTATGGAATGAAGTAAAGGATTTTGAACGTGGAGAAAGAGAAGAAATACTTGGAGGCACAAATCTCACTATCAATTTTTAAGGACCTACTTAAGATGTTAAATAAGTACCTCTTAGATGCCTTTGAATGATTAAAATCCATAATAATCAAGATTAATACCTTATAAATTCAATCCAAGAAGGCATAAACATTGATATCGTAGTGGTAAGAAACCAAAGACTAGGTGATAGAGTTGATCAAAGTACATGTCACCAAGCAGCCCTTAGATTTCAAGATCATTAAAGAAAGGAAATTGAATGCCATTAAATGGATCCTAATGGATCAAATATAGGAATTAATTTCATGGTACAATAAGGCCAATTAATTCATAGAGTAAGATAAGGACTTGGTGAATAGAATTGAGAAGTTACTAAGAACCTTGTTGGTTCCCCCTTTTCAACCTACTACCACTAGCCTAATGCATGACATGAAATTCTAGCAGGAAGTCCAAGCTTTCATGTAAGGCATCAAGGATTAAAACCAATTCAAATCCAATAATGATAATTCAAAGGTTCTTAATTTCATCTTTACCATAGGAGAGCAGATAGTAGAATCAAGGTGCTTATAAGAGGTCACCATCAGAAGTGACAAAGAATATGATACATTTGTTGAATACGAAGAAGAAAGTCTAATGAAACCCATAGTGGATTTTGATTTAATAAAAGAATAATACACTAGGGTGAAATACTTCATTCAGCCTAATTGATCAAGGGGGCCCACCAGCCCAAGAACAAAGTCAAGATTATTCTTTTATAAACTATATGTGCTAGTTTGTTAGCATTTATTAATCTTTTGATGTAATAGGTGCCTAATGGCCATATATACTATAGAGTCATTATAAAAGGATCATTGTCCTTACCTCTTGTAAAAGTTTGAAATAAATATGATTGGTACACTACCTATATCTTCTATAAATAGGTAGGTGTTACCATTTGTAAAGGGAGGGATTTTGAGAAATTTTATATGAGAGTAATTAATACAATTATAATTCTACAAAAATTGTCTAAGTTTGTGTGATATTTTTTTTATTTATCTCAATTTTACATGGATGTCTTAGATTTTAATGGTTCTTGGATAGATGAGCTATATTTCATGTTCATGAGGTTTCTAGTTTGTGATGTGCTAGACTAGTTAAAGGATTCTAAGTTTACTTCATTTTATTTGCTTTGCATTTGAATGTTCTTATGAAATTTAGATTAACATAGAAAAATATTTAATTAATATTGAATTTTACTAATGATATTTATATTTTCATTTAAATCTTGCCTATTTTTTAATGAAGCTTGGACTTATGGTGTGTTGCATCACTGATTGGTTAAATGTATGCTCAAATTGAATAGAACTTAGTCATTATGTTTGAGACTAATACTTGTAATCACATTTATTAATTTCCTTACCCTAAA